>CANYLF012763268.1:0-10620 GCA_948193215.1 Bocquillonia castaneifolia
TGTATTAAAATTATTTATTTGTTGATAAAATTTTAATTCTTCACAAATTGTTGATAGAAATTATTATAATGTGTTAAAATCATTTTGTAAGTAATATATATATATATATATATATATATATATATATATATATCAAAATTATTATATAATAGTTATATTAATTAAAAATAAATATGAAGCATAAAAATAAGACTATATATATATTTTTTATTATTCTAAATATTAAAATCTCCAAATCCCCGAACCATACCGTACCGTTTTGGACCGATCCGAAAGTACCAAACTCCGAACCAAACTGTACCGAAAATTTATTCAAACCGTATCGAACCGAACCATAATTTGGTACGGTTCCGGAGATTTGATTTTTCAAATCCCCGACTTTTGGTACGGATCTGGAGATTTCCTAATCCCCGGATTCCCCCGAACCGTGCTCACCCCTTGTTATAACTAATGAAAGTTACTTTCTTTGCATGATTCTTTATGTTTTATTTCAGATCTGCATTATTTGATGTATTTAAAATGTTTTTCATGCATAAAAGTTATTTCTTTTCATGTTTTGAATCATAAAAACCATTTTTTTTTAATGTTTCCATGCATAAAGTTATGTCTTTTCATGTTTTAATGCATAAAGGTTATGTTTTTTTGTGTTTTGATGAATAAAGTTGCTATCTTTGTATGGTTTAGTGCATAAAGTTTGTTTCTTTGTGTATTAATATGTGAAATTGTATTGTTTTGATGTTTTATGCATAAAGTTTGAATCTTTTGCATGTTTTGTATGTAATGCTTGTATTTTTTATGTTTTAAACATGTCATGATTAGATCTACATTATTTTGCCATGTTTCATGCATTCTAATATGTTTTAATGATTGTTTGGTGAGTTTCCATTATTGTTTGGTTGTTTTTCGAGCTTGGTAAACCCAAAAATCACATGTTTTTTTATCAAATCTTACATTCTGGTTGGTTCTAGTAACCAACGCCACTACTAGGAGTGGTGTGTAAGTGGCGTTGGGCCCAAACACCAGTCCTCCGAGTGGCGTTGGCCCCTGTTTTTCTTCCCCCTATGGCATTGGGCTTTAAATAGTCGTGCACGGGTCTGTACAGTTTATACAGTAGCTTTCACGTGGAATGCAGTGATGTGGTAAGCTTCTGACACTTCTTTGGTATTTATTTAGTTGATTTAATGCATGAAATTGGTTATTAATGTTTATTCGGTAATCACTTTAGGTCTAAAATGGTAGAAACCCTAGGTTGTGTTGCTATGTTGATGTGTTATGTGTTGTTATCACCTTTTTGCATATTAATTAACCCTAATTAATGATTGGTAATTTGCAAAATTAACCCTTGTTTGTCATTAGAAACTCATCATTGCATGTGTGTATGTAAAAGGTAGGCTATAATTGTTATATGTTTTTTTATTGCTTTGTTAGAGGGAATGAAGGTTGGCATAATACTAGGAGTATTGGGTAAAGATTCACACTCTGAGAATTGATAAGCCCGATCCTTGAATCTATAGGGTCAATGCACCTTTCGTATTCTTAAGAGGAATCGAGGTGTACACCTTGTAAGACATTCCCGATGCCGGTTTGGGTGGCAACTACCACTTCAGCCTAATAGCTGAACACACAGTGTTGCAGTTACTAGTCATGGCTCAGGCTTTGAGGCAAAACCTCCTTGTCTGCAGTATTTTTCTGTTATGATAAATTGATTATATATATATATATATATATGCTTATTTTCTCACTGAGCATTAAGCTCATTATTTTCCTCAATAATCGAGTGTTGTAGAAAAATCAAATAGGAAAGTAAGGTTAATTTGGTAGAACTCCATGTGGCTAGACTCCAGCGATCTTAGGCAAAAGAAATTTTTATTATTTTTAATATTATTTTAAATTTTATTTATTAAAGAGTAAGAATTAATAAATTTTATTTTTATATTTTTATATAAAAGTTTAATTATATGATAATATAAATATTTTTAGTGTGAAAACACTAAGTATATGTATAAATGGTTTATAAAGGTGAGGTATTACATTTTTGATATCAGAGCCTAGGATTGATAAGGACTCTAGCACATGGAGCAATAGGATTTTGGGTAGAGGTGTGTATTTGGATTTGTTAAGTTAAGAATTGGAAACAATTTTAAAATAAAAATGAATGTATAAAATTTAAAGTGATAGAGTGATATGAAATGTTGATGAGAGTAATGATATAAAATGATGACGAGAGAAGTATTTAATATGTTATGACGTACTGATAAATTATCTTATGTTAATGCAATGCTTACGAGAATAATGATGATGAAAATGGATACAACCTGCATATGCATGGTTGTCTTTAAATGAAAATGTGAGATTATTCGAAGTAATGAGAAAGTATATGAAAAGATGTGGAAATGATATGGAAAATTTTGTGAAAATGATATTGATTTGTTTCCTCGTAAGCAAAGCATTAAGAAGTAATAACGAATTAAAAGTGAAACTATTGTTATGTATATACTTGAAGTTTGTGAAATGTTTTAAAATAAAAAGGATTATATGATTGTGTATAAGAGTAGTAATTGACAGATTAAGTAAAGAAAAGATGTTATAAATGAGAAAGTTAAAAAAAGGTGTGTCTTAGTATGATTGATGGATGTGTGAGTTCGCTAAAAAAATTTATAGTTAGAATGATATTAAAGTACCTATAATAAAAAAAATACCCTATTAAAGCTTGAAATTCCAGAGAATAACTTAAGTTGATTAATGGATTTACTAAAGAATTGAGTTTTTAAAATTTTCAATATCTGTTCAATCTCGTGATATAGCAGAATGGCAAATCATTGATAGAAATTCATATTGATGATGCATATGCAGTATGGGGTGAGCATAAATATGCACTATGTTGATAGGACATGCATCATCTTGCATATATTTCATTTATAAAAATATTGAAGGAAGGACATATACATTACAACCCTTGGTAGTTAGGGAAAATATTACCATAGTGCACAATATTATATGGTTTTAACTAAAGTTAATATCTTATTAACTCATTAAAAATTTTCTTTTCTTTTGTAAGTTATTTTCTTTAAAAAGCAATGATTTTAGGGGTTTTGAGACAACTTAAAATTCTCTGGATGAAAAATGAAATGGAAAAGGGTATTATAAATTATTAAAGATAATAAGAAATACAAAGTTATATCCTTATAAATAAGATATGTGGTAGTAATGAACTCAAACCATAGTTGTGGAACTTAAAGTAAATTTATGTGCTCTCGACGTAAAATGGTTGCTGAATGATTGTGCATCTACAGAGGATTGATAAAACCAATATCTATGAGTGACTTTTTTTTCTACTCAATCATGTATTGTATTATTTCTTGATGATCTATAAATGTCTTCTCTATAAGTTATTTCTTTATTTATTTTGATCGCTTGTGTTGATCATTCACTTTCATAATTGTTATTCATTTCTTATAAATTATCATTCAGTTTTGAGCTATATGATCATTGATAATATTGTTCATGATTCATATGAATAACCATGGATGTCGAGCATTGAGAGTAGGAAAATATTATAATATAATTTTTTGAGGCACTAGATGACAGGAGACTATGTTAAGTGAATTTGAATAATGTGAGATGATGTGTTATCAAAATATTTCTAGCCTTGACATATATATTTCATTGATAAGATTGTGTAATGCTATTGTATAGCATTAGAAATATAATTTTTATTTTAAAATACGGTGCTTAGTGAATGAGTGTGACAAATGTATTTGAGAAATGATGACAACAAGTATGTGTCTTGTATCATACATGATATTTAATTATATATTATGATTAGTTGCGAATATATATATATTTGAGGAATGATGACAACAAGTATATATTTGAGGAATGATGATTAGTTGCGAATATACAAATGTATCATACATGATATTTGAGGAATGATGACAACAAGTGTGTGTGTGTCTATATATATATATATATATATATATATATATATAAAATAAAATTTAACATATAATAAAATTTAATTATTGAAAATTATATGAATTGTTGATGGTGAATATTATTCATTTATTTTAAGTTGAGTTGGAGATTGATTTGTTTTTTTTTTATATAGATGATATGATCTTTAGAGTGGTATTTGTATTAAGCTTGCTACGGGTTTTAGTGGCACAAAGCTTACCCATTCCCTAGCGCCGGTACGACCCAGGTTTGGGTCGTGACAAAGTGTGAATTACCTTGAAATTCAAGTTAAAATAATTGATATTTATATGCGACGTGTTGCTAAGATATAAATATCATTGGTCAAAAGTTAGTACTCGAAAAAGAATAGAAAATATAAGTTTATTATTATTTTATTGGAGAGTATATATAGAATTATGGATTAAGAAAGTAAGTAATGATAAATAAATAAATAAATGATTAGAAATGGATGATTATGATGCATTAGAGGAACATGTAGAGAATTGATATATATTCTATACTAGTAAAATTTTGAGAAGTATGTAAGAATTGTGTTGAAAATTATGGGATTTGAATTGATACATGTTATGAAGAGTAATAGACTATAAATACTTGGCCTTCCCGCATGTAAAAGGGATCTCACTCAACTCATTTGTTATCACATTTATTACTCTTAACGAACTTAACTAACTTGAGCATTGGAGTTGAATCAGGGACTTGACTCTCGTCGACACATTGCTCACTTGTACAGGATTGCCAAGATTGAGTCGGCCCTCGAGTCTCGAATTGCCAACATTGCTCACTTCGCCACTACCCCAACCGGGACACAAAGACCCCTTAATAAGGAAGACCTCCTCATTACCTAGACCTAAAGACCGACCAGATTATAGAAAGCCCATTAACCAATGAAACCTAACCCAACACGTCTGATCAAATCCATCAATTATCGACCAAACATTTTTTATGTATGAATATTAATCAGTTACTTTTTTAGAATTACCAACATATAAAAGAAATTAGCTTATAAATATTTATAAGAATTAATAAGCATTGTATTTTAATTATTTCTTTTGAAAAATATAACTTATAGAAAATATAATAAAAGTATTTATTAAATTAAACTGTAACTTACATAAAATATAAGGATTAGACTTATAATTGTCCAACTATACATACTGCAGCTCTAGCAGACAGCGCGTGGTGATAACAAATCAACTTTTAACTAAAAAAAGTTGTTTAACACATGCATGTTATATCGATTGAGTGGACAATAGATACTATAAGGGTATGGTAGAAATGACCCTATAAATAGGCAATGAATCAGGCAAAGAAAACACATAGCACCCAGCAATACGTAAATACCAAGAGTTAGAGAAAAAAATAGTGATGTATGTGTTTAAAATTAAAAAAAATTGTGAAAATTAGAGGGTTTAGGTAAAATTCTATGAATATTCTATGTGCATTTTCCTTGAGTTTTTAGTGTGAGAAAAATATTATAATTTATATAGCGTGGTTGTAATAATTTTCAAGTAGTGAATATTTTTCTCAATTGTCTTTTAACAACGAACATGGTTTTTCTCCTATTTTTGGAGTTTTTCGAGTAAATTTTTGTCTTGTTATTTCTCTGTGGTTGTTTAACTATTATTATTAGAGGTAGTTCCGGGGGATAATAGATAAATTTTACCCAACTGGAATCAGAACCTACAAATTCCTTTGGTTCGGTGGAGTTTTAGTATGTGTTTTATAGTAAAATAAAATCATGAAGTAAAATGTTAACAACTAAATATAATATGGAGAGTTTGATGGGAGAATCAATTTTACCTATTTCAATCATCTCTTTGATTATATGAGTATATGTTTTAGCTTGGGCATGAATTATATATATATATATATATATATATATATATATATATATAATTCTTTGTATTGTCATATATGACTTTCCAATTTATTTCAATAAGATGGCATTCATTCATTTATTATTAATTAATAGTTTCTTTTTGTTTCACGCATGCATATAGGGATATCTGAAGATTGTTTAGCCTTACCTGCTTCCTTGGTTCATTTCATCATTCTCTGAAAATGGTTCATAACATACATTGATATTAACACATTTTTTTTTTAATTTGATGTGTATATAATATATAATAATTACTAATTTTGTTTTGTTGACTCGGTCGGTAGAAACAAAAGTGGTCTCTGTGGGAGATGTGGTTTCACTGTCTCTCAGGTCCTTAGGATGCTCCTCTACCCCCCTTGATTTGACTATCATATCATCCACGTAGATTTCTATGTTTCTGCCTATATTTTCTTTGAACATCTTGTTGACCATCATTTGGAAGGTGGCTCCTGCATTCTTTAAGCCAAAGGGCATCTTAGTGTAGCAATAAGTGCCTTCATGAGTTGTAAAGGCGGTTTTAGCTTCATCTAGTTGATGCACTGGTATTTGGTGGTATCCAGATTTGGTATGCACTAATAAGTATAGCTGGTGGCCTGCAGTGGAGTCTACTAACTGATCAATTTGTGGTAACAGATATCTATCTTTTGGACATGCCTTGTTTAGATCAGTAAAGTCCACACACATTTTGTATGAGCCATTGGGTTTCTTCACCATTACTATATTCACCAACCATTCAGGGTATTGAACTTCCCTGATTACTCCCATCTTCATTAACTTATTAATCTCTTCACTGATGGCGATCTGCTTGGACCAGCTGTGTTTCCTTTTCTTCTGTACGATGGGGGCGATTACCGGGTCAATATTTAGTTTGTGTACCATCACTTCTCTGCTAACCCATGTTAGCTCATCCTCAATCCAGGTAAAGGTGTCTTGGAATTTTGATAATGCTTGCAAAGTTTTTTATAGGATCCCTGGGTCCATCTCTCCTACTTTTAGTTCCTTACCCAACCCCAGGGCTTTATTTTGAACGGCTCCCACAGGTTCTGCTTTATTCTCCTTTGGTTAGATATTCTCTTCTATGACAATGGTTGAGAACACCCTTTTTAGTGCCTGACAATAGGCGATCCTGGCCTGTCTTTGGTTGCCTTTGATTATCGTCTCTCCTTTTGAGGTAGGAATCTTTAAGAGCAAATATCGTATACAGATGCTAGCACACGTTTCATTGAGGATTGGTCACCCAATAATAGCATTGTATGCGAATGGGATATCAACCACTATAAATTCTGTTTACAACACCTTGGTTATGTCTCCTTCGTCCAATTCTATTTCAAGCTTGATCGAACCTACTATTGTTGTTGATTTGCCTCCTAGGCCAACCAGAGAAGTGCTGACAGGGGATAGCTTGGCTTGCTCTAGCCCCATTTTATCAAATACCTTGAGAGTGAGGAGGTTCACTGAGCTCCCTGTGTCCACCAGTATGTTGTGGACCATGTGGTTATGAATTAGAGCTTTGACTATCAAAGCATCTTCATGGGGGGTTATGGTTGTCCCCTTATCTACTACTGAAATTTGCACCGTTCCAATCTGTTCTGCTTAAACCAGTTTTGAATTAACAAAATAGATGTACTTAGCTAATCTTTTTCTCTTAGTAGAACTATCACCTCCTGCAATTATGTATATGTGTTTAATAGGTCCCTTTCTAGCCTTTCTATCGCCTTCGGCTTCATTACTATTTTTATCATCTCTGTGGTCCCGCCTCCTTTCTTGTCTTCTTTCATTCCTTCTATATTCTCCTCTGTCACCTCTTTGATCTCTAGACCTTTCTTCTTGCCTATTATCTTGCCTCTCTATCTTTCTGTCATTTCTTTGATCATCTCTATCATAGGCGGGTCCATCATGATCGTCCCTTTTGACAAATCACCTAAAAGACAAAGCTTGAATGAGCTTTTCTATCTCCTTCTTCAAGTGATTGCATTGCTCTGTATTGTGGCCTATATCTTTGTGAAACTAGCAATACTTGTCATTATCCCTTCTCTCAGCTGTGTAGGAACTCATCCTCCTTGGCCATTCTATCCTCTCTCCATTGTCTTTGATGTGCATGAGGATTCATTCTCTGGATGTATTAAGGGGTGTGTATTTGGGGAGATTGGAGCTCTTAGACCCATTATTACCATCTGAGTTTTTGCTTCTTTTAGGAGATCTCCTATCTCCCATTGAGGAAAGCTCCCTTTTATATTCTTTCATTCTCTTTAGATAATATTGATCATCATCCACTCTTATGGCTTTGTTAGCGAGTGCCATTAGGGCTTCTACATTATTAGGAGCTTTGGCTAATAATTCCTTCTTGAATTCCTCATTTATTGTCCCATGGAGCATAGTAGAGCAAGCTATGCCCTGATTCAAATCTTCTGTCTTGACGATCTCATCATTGAACCGCTCTATGTATTTTCTTAAGGGTTTGCCTTCCCTTTGTTGGATAGAGAATTGGTCTGCTGACACCTTTTTCTGTTGGATGAAAGCTGTAAGTCTCCGCCTAAAAGTAGTGGCGAGTTGTCTAAAGGAGTGTATTAAGTGAGAGGGTAGTGTTTTGTACCAATCAGCAGCGTTCCCCTGTAAGGTGTTAAGGAAGAATTTGCACCATATATAGTCCTCATTAGTTTGGACACTCATAGATATCTGGAATTTGTAGACATGACTTGCTGGGTCAGACTTTCCAGAATAAATGTCTAATGTGGGGAACTTAAACCCCTTGGGTAGAGGTTTATCTAAAATGTGTTGAGCCAAGGGTGACTCATTCTTTAAATTGAACCAAGGGTTGAAATCTTGCATGCCCATCTTACCAATGACTTCCCTGACTTGTCTTTCTATTTTTTTCCTTTTCAACTTCTTCCTGTTCCACCCTTTGTGCTATTGCTCTTTCTAATTGCTTGTCTCCCTTTTTGGGCATTTTCTCCTCGATCTCTATGACTGAGGGGGCGACTTTCTGCGTTTTCTTCTTGGCTTTCTTTTTAGGCTGTTTATCCCTTATTTTTATCCAGCCTTTAATGTCCTGGATTTTGTCATTCAACTTCTGACATGCTTCGTTCAAAATTCTGGCTACATCAGCTGCGCTAATCATGTTACTCCCCTCCTTTCCTCTTGTGTTAGTAGGATGAGAAGATGCATCATCCAGGTCATTCTTTACTTCCCTCCTTCCGCCATCAAAATTTTCCCCCTGAGGTGTAGCAGGTGGGACAAATTGGGGAACATACTCATGGTGCCCTTGAAGTACGGCCAGATTAGTCTGATCTTGCATTCCTAGCGGAGGGGGAATGTCATTATTTGGACGGAAAATGAAGATTCCTTGATTTGGAACGAAGGTAGGACCTGGGTGGAGAATTGATGGAGGGGGCAAATAAGGGATATTAAAATATGTTCCAGGAGGCCTTAATGGAACTGGGGGAACCAATGGTGGCATGGAAGTTACTGGTGGATCTGGTGTGATTGGAGGTGTTCCCGATGGTATTGGTGGATATCCTTGAGATTGAGGATACTAAATCCCAAGAGTTAAAGTACATTGAGGAGTCGGATTAGTAGTGAGAACTAGAATTCTAGGTGATTGTTGAGTGGAGGGAGTCCCCTGAGTAGTTCTGGGTGGTTGTGGCATCCACGCCGGAAGTCCTCCTGAGCCAAAGAAACTAGGAGGTAAACCGTAGGGGGGTCGTTATTCATCATAATGAACTATTTTTGAATTAAAAACAGTCCACGCTCACCGCACCAATGAAACGTTCAGGACGTTCCCTTTGCCTGAGTATCACCTGAGTTGTTCTAAGTCACCAGAACCTACAAAACAAGGACAGACTTGGGGAGGTCCCCTGGGTCTAACTCTGATGCTTAAGTTAGGGATATTATCTTAAAAATTATAAATGTATATGAATAAGAAAGCAATACTTGATCCCATAGATGACAGGGGTTTGTATTGTAGTAGGAACTATCCCTTTAAGCCTGGGAATCCTGATCCTAAGAGGCTTAAGAGTCCTTCCTTTGTTGTTATGAGTCAGAGTCCCCCTAGGATTAGGAACTCCCCTTGTGATAAGAGTCCCCCTTGACTTAAGATTCAAGGTGTCAGGACATGTAAAGAGTTATCATGAGTCTAGCATGCAATGGGCCCTCTAGGCCTTTTGGGCTTAGGGTAGTGATTCGTATCAGTAAGTAATGATATATAAATAAATGACTAGAAATGGATGATTATGATGTATTAAAGGAACATGTGGGGAACCGATATATATTATGTACTAGTAAAATTACGAGAAGTGTGTAAGATTTGTGTTGAAAATTATAGAATTTGAATTGATACATGTTATGAAGAGTATTAGACTATACATACTTGACCTTCCCACATGTAAAAGGGATCACACTCAACTCATTTATTATCACATTTATTACTCTTAATGAACTTAACTAACTTGAGCATTGGAGTTGAATAAGGGACTTGAGTCTCGCCGACACATTGCTCACTTGTACAGGATTGCCAAGATTGAGTCTGCCCTCGAGTCTTAGACATACTCTGCCACTACTCCGATCGGGACACGAAGACCCCTTAATCAGGAAGACCTCCTCATTACCTGGACCTAAAGACCGACCAAATTACAGAGAGCCCATTAACTAATGAAACCTAACCCAACACGTCTGACCAAATCCATCAATTATCCACCAAACATTTTCTATGTATGAATATTAATCAGTTACTTTTTTAGAATTAACAACATATAAAAGAAATTAGATTA
>CANYLF012763543.1:0-22818 GCA_948193215.1 Bocquillonia castaneifolia
ACGATATAAAAAAAGATTTTAACATGTATTTTAATGTGTCGAGTGGATTATGGATCGATATGAAAATTATTTATATCTTCACATTGTTAACATGCCTAATGCATTATGATATTGAGATTATTTTAATAATCGACAATTTTATAATTAATATTCCAAAAAATTAATAATTTTGTTAATTAATAAATTTTTTAGGAACCAACTTCGTTTCACGTGCATATTTAATAATCTATTATTCAATAATCGATAAAAAAAATTTATTTGTACATATTATTTATTAGAGACAAATTTTCAAGGTCATATTTTAGTGTATATATATCGCTGTATATATAAGCGATTATATACAATTTCATAACATGTAAAAAACATTCTTCCATTTTTACGTTATAAATTTATGATTCGCGTGATCTGAATGGATAATATATTAATGAAAAAGATAAGTAGGTTGATTATGATTTAATTGATCAATAAATGAAGATGAAAAAAATTGTGAGATGAGCATGCAAAATAAGCTCAATATTATTACTTATCTAGAAAAATATTAAAAATAATTTTAAGGTGTGATCATTTAAAATTTTATTTATTAAATGAATGACAAATTATTTGTATTACAATTTTTTTATAGTATAAATAAAAAGATGCATCATAAAATATAAACTTTGAGTAAACTGAAAGTCGGGGAGTTTAAAAGGCAAATAGATTTTTTACATGGTACACTATTATTATTATAATGGACTTGGCCTGTAAAAATATAATAAGCCTGGAAAATAGAAATTTTGACACGATTATTAAATGGGTCGTGTTTGTGTTGACTCTAATCGTGTTATTTGAGTCGGTCAACCCGACACAAATACGACACGAAAAATAAATGTGTTACACAATCATGACACGCATAACCCGTTTACTTAAATGGGCCATATGTGGGTCATAAATTGAACACGACCCACGACCCATTTAACTTATAAACCTTTTTTTTTAATTTTAAACCTACATATTAAACTTCTAAAAAAAATAATAAATACAACAATTAATATAATAAAATATATAATTATGAAAGGACATATATTTTTATTAAATTAATTGTTTTTAATATATTATTATTTTCTTATTATATTTAAAAGAAATAGCAAAATAATTTAGTTTTTTATACGATTAGAGAAAGTGGTTGTGTGAAAATGAGAAAAGTAGACTTTATCTAATATAAATTTATTTATATTAAATGCCTAATGAAAATTATGACATTATAAATATAATATATATCATGGGTTGAAAGTGGGTTGGGTCGTGTTGAGACGACCCACATAACACGAAATATTATAACGGGTTGGGATGGGTTCACGGGTCAATTCGTTTAAATCGTGTCGTAAATATGTCGACCCGTTTCTGACACGAATCTGCTTATACTCAATACGAATTCGCCAATTTTACGTATTTCACGGGTCGTGTTAGCGTGTCATGACCCATTTTGATACCCTTAGCACATATGCTCTATTTTACAAAATATGAAAATAGACATAAAATGAATTATTGTTTCAGAAAATCAAACTTTAACTTTATTTTTTATTAAACGGGTAAAATTAATTTAAAACAGTTTAATAATTAAGATATTCTAGAGTACCGATGCTCGAGATAATTATGAATGACCCATTTTATAAATGGTCATATTTAAAACGAAATAAATGGATGTAAAAATAAATGTGTGGATTTTATATGATTTCCATGTAAACTTCTCCATATTTCATTAGATATTAGTTTTGGTTTCATTTCCTCTTTTATGTGTACTGGATTTTTTTCCCCACGATACTAATATTAATTTTTAACTTATTTTATATTTACACAGGACAAAGCAAAAATAAAGCTATAAATAGTATATGAATAATTATAAAATGTATTTTTTTTCAAAATTGAATAAAAAAGAGACACATTATTATAAAAGAATTGAAAAACTTCACGTATTGCCAAAAAAAAAAACTCAATCTTGATATATTAGAAACATTTAAATTTATTCTATTTTGTTAATACATTAAAATACTATCCAAGATTGTATAAGTCTTAGTAGAATTTATCAGGTTAAATAAAAAATTTATTTTATCATGAGTATGTTGTAATAAAATTGTAGTAAATTGCAATCAATATAAGGGCATCTAAGAGGATTACTCAATGCAATGATAAATGAGAATACTAATGTTGTAATTTGACATTGAGTCTTAAATTTTGAGTCAAATGCAATGCTAAATATTGTGTCAAATTTAGCATATTTAATGATTATTCACTATTTAATTACATACTTACCATTATTAATTAGATTGTATTTGTTATTTTAACTAATTATTTCCCTTTTTTTCATATTTCTTCTTTCCTTCTTAATATTTCTTATTTTCTTTCTATTTTCACTCGTTATTTCTATTTTTTTACTCATAGCAATACTAAAATAATTAAGGTAATTACTTGTCATGACCCAAACCCGGGTTACGTGACCGGCGGCAGGAAACAGGAAAGCTATATGCTACCGGAACCCGTGACTAGCCTAACACCTGCTAAATATCATAAACCAACATAATATACCAGCATTATATATTTTGGTTTCACAGAATAAATATAGTCCTGCTAATAATAAACAGATGTAATCCGTAATAACCGTCTCATAACATAATATAACCAACATACTAGCTGGAACCTCATTGGGCTATAATCATCCCACATAATCAGATCATTCATAGTTAACATTTCATAACATCAGAATAATGATACATGTCCGACAAAATCGTAGATTAATCATCCTAGCACAATAAGTTACTACTGCAGCTGCTAGATTACATACATCCGAATATTAGTACTTGAACGTACTCAAAATTACCGGTGAAGAAGAAGACCGAAGTAGAGGTCTACTGACAGAGGTCAGAAAAGAATCCTGAAAAATAAATTGAGGGGAATCAAACCTCACTGAGCGAATTAATAGCATATTTATGAAATGCAACCTAAATACAAGCAACACACATTTATACATATAAATACATAATATACACATGAACATGCACGTGCAATGCAGCAACTAAACAAACAGGAAGGAGGATCGAGGTAGAACACCTAATAACCCTCTACCCCGTAGCCATACTGGCTCTCTTAATCCATTATTCATCTGGCGCCCGAGCATTACACCGAGCAAGCCCCAGACATTGTTATAACTGTCGCCCGAGCACTACACTGAGCAAGCCACAGTTATAATAACCAAATAATAAATCGAGGATCGGCGCCCGAGTACTACACCGAGCAAGCCACGTCCTTATCATCATAATAATAATACATACTTGACTCCTGTGTGAACACAACCTGGTGACACCCACCAGGTAGCTCGTCCCACAACCATCCTCCATCCAACATATCACAATCATATCGCAATATAGATAGCATCATAATATACATGTGTATACGATGCATGATTAATATAATATCTAACTATATTTATATTTATATGAATGTAGGCTAAACAATAATAATTCACATATTAATATTGAATGATTATGATAATAAGATTAATGGAATGAAATGAATGCAATTCTATGTGCAAATCATAAATATGCAATTAACTCACAGTAAGAACAAGCGTCTCCCTGCGCCTTGGAGCTACTGCCTTTTTCTCTAGCTATGCTACTCTCTACATAATATAAAAGAACATAATTTAGATTAACAACTTAACCTAACTCCTATTGAACTCTAGATTTCTATTTAACGATTGTAACTTATATTATCAACCTATAACTATAACGCATTATATCACTTAATTCGTTAAACCCGATATCACGTTTTACGAGAAAATTTCTACCAAAAGTTTGGCAGAACCTCCCTTGTAAAACGGACATCTCTCCACCAAAGTGGAGCCCATCCTGCATAAAAATAACACTTCTACAATCACAACCAACTGCCGGGCCTACCCATTTACCTGGACTTACCAAACACAACAGTTACAACACAAAACAACATCATCTATATTTATTTATTATCGAACTTATCGCACCATTTTATATATATCAATTTATACTTATTTAAAGTCCAAACAGTCCTCACAGTTTGAAAAATCCAATGTTTCGTTATACAGTCTAAACAGTCCTAATATCCGATTATTAAATTCATCTAAATCAATTCCAATTTGAGTTAATTATAACATATATAACATGCTTATAACATATAAAACATCCAAACAATTAAATTAGACACGTAACGCGTAGTTTGAGAATTTACATAAACTACTAATCGACTTCCGAAATTTTTAATTTAAAATCTAAACATCATATGCCTATCGGTCCTTTATTAAAGTTGCTCGAAATAATTTTCTATAATTTGTAAAAATGTTTTTATCGCTGTCCGGAGTGGGGACCACAGCCATCGCAGACGGCGACTTGTGGGACCTACGCTCCATCACCTGTGGTGGCCGTTTGGCAACCAAAATGTCCATATAGTGTCACAACTCACCAAGGAAGCCCCTTATGCCACTCACGCGCCTCCCCTCGCAGCCAAACGTCCAGATCGAGCCAATGAAACTCATCAATGCCGAGGAGGAAGATAGCTCCGTTCACTGTTGATTTGGCTTCATTTAGGTTGTGCTCCACCACAAATCAACTCCTTTCCAAACGATCTTCAACTCTATGGTGTTAATTTAGCCGAAGATAACCTGGAAACCTAAACCCCATGGAGGCCGACGGTCTTAGATTTTTCAAAGCTCAGAACTTCTTCCTCCGGTGATGGTTCCTACGATTTTTGGTATGGATTGATAGGTTTTGATGAGCTCGTTAATTTGACACCAAGAACTCTCAAAATGGTGGCTAGAGACGGCTGAAATCGTCGGAGAACCTACAGTGCTATTTTTAGAGAATTTTTGGTACTGTTCATGTAATTTAATTTTAAGTTTATCTTTCAATTAAGCCCATCTGCCGATTTTGTATATATAAACTGAAGTTTTTGGTTTTCAAACTAGTCCTTTTTGTTAATTAAAAATTTTTCTTAACTTGGTTTTACCTCAAATTTTTAGCATAAGCTCGGGAGCATATTTAACACAATCCATCAAATTTTTAGCTTAAACGGACATTCGTAACCTTCATTTGGAAATTTTAGAGAATAAAGCTTAATTAATTAATTCCTAAATTAGAAATTAATTAGAATGGAAAATTACGGGTATTACATTCTCCCTACCTTAAGATAAATTCGTCCTTGAATTTAAAAACATACTTCATTGTAGAAACAAGTGGGGAAACTACTGCCGCATATCCTGTTCCAGCTCCCAAGTACAATCTTCAACAGAATGGTTCCTCCACACCACTTTCACCACCAGGATTGACTTGGATCGTAACTGTCTCACTTAGTGATCAATCACATCCACTGGTTACTCATCATATGTCAAATCTTCCCCAATCTCAATATCATCTGTCTGTATTACATGTGATGAGTCTGAAATGTACTTCCTCAACATAGATACATGAAAGACCGGGTGGATTCTAGATAACTATGGTGGTAAGGCTAACCTGTAAGCTGCATCACCAACTCTAGCCTTAATTTCATATGGTCCCACATATCTAGGTGCCAATTTACCCTTCTTGCCAAATCTCATCACACCCTTCATGGGTGACACTGATGTGTGTGTAACACGCATAGGTTTTAGAGCCTTAACATGCATCAATTAGGAGCTCTTAACTCCATTTAGAGTGCAAATCATGCATAAATATCCCTTGATTTTACCTAATGAGCATATGTGTACTTAAATTCTTAATTCTTTGTTTTACATGTCATTTATGCTTGTTTTGATGTGACCTTATGTAGGTGTAAGGTTTTTAGAGGTTTTTAATTGATTACAAAGGCTTTGGAGGAGGTTTAGTGCTTAAAGCTTAAAGATTAGTAAAGAGGAGCTCTCGAAAGCTGTTTTTAACGGAGCAGTAAAATGTCAAGGGCAATTTGGGGAGGAAAATGATGGATTAAGAAAATCTTCAAAACATGAAAGTTGAAGTACACTTCCTGAAGTTCACTTTAGGCTCAAGAATTTCTCGATTCGGATTCCGTACGAGAACGTTATGCCCTCCGTAAGTTGACCCTTCAAAGCTGAGAATTGTGGAAAAGAAGTCTCAAAGGTGTGCCATGGGCCGTGCGCCATGCCACACACGGCCGTGCCTCACCTCTGCGACCCATTTCAGCTAGAAACGAAGGAGCACTCCCAAAACAACACCACGGGCCGTTTGCCATGCCACACACGGCCATGCTTCATCTGGAACTCCTATATAAGCCCCCAAACTTCCCCTTTTTGTAACCTAGCCGACTTTAGATAGTTTTTAGTGATTAATAGGTGAGGGAAATAGTATTTTTAGTGAGAGAAACTTGTAATTACAATAGTTTTAATTAATTTTAGGTTAGATTAAACTTGTAAAACTCTTCCTTATCATCAATTAATCTTAGTTCTTACTTACCTTTGTAAGGATTTCAATTTTTATGCTATCTCTTTTAACCATTATGGGTAATATCTCTTCAATCTCTACCTTTATCTTTGATTTATGTTTGTTTACTGTGATGAGTGAGTAGATTCCCATACTCTAGAATGGGTGAAGTCTAATCTTTGTAGTTATGCTATGATTTTGGTTGTTTGGTGATTATCTTAACTTTCTCTCTCTTAGGTTTTCCTATATGTGGGTTATTTACGTGTTTATGATGTATGGCCAACTCATGGACACTTTATTAATGCTTGATGTCATTGGGAAATGCTTCTAAGTGTGGATATGTATATAGGGATATTAGTGTGGTTTGGTGGTGAGAGCTTCCATAGACATTAGTAGGGGGAAAGGGGGTGAATATTGTTTGAATAGGATTGTTTGGTGTGTAGATCCGGTGAGAGCTTGTTCTTGCATCATATGATTCATGGTTTATGACCTAGAGATAGGCTTAAGCTACTAGTACCCTCTCCATCCTTTTGTTTGAGAGAGTTTGGATAATCATTGGCTTCTAATTTCATAGTATAGCTATTGATGGATTAGATGGATCTCTATTCTAGAGTGTTTTAATTATTGATTGTATTTTCAAATTGTTGAAATTGCATTTTGCTTTGTTTTTAATTACTTGTTTGTTTAGTGAAATTGAGTTAGGTTGTTTGCTTTGCTTATGCTTGATTATTATTACTTTAGTTTGTTCACTCTATAATCTATTTGATTCCTTGGATAACCTTGGTAGATTGTATGATCAATACTTGAATTACCAACTCCTTTGGGAAAATGATACTCGAACTTACTTCTTTCTACTTGGTGACACCCGTGCACTTGCGGGCCTAGTCAGACACCTTCAGAAACATCCAGTCACCAACATCAAAAGAAATATCCTTTCTCTTAGGATCTGTATAACTCTTCTGTCGGCTAAAAGCTGTCTTCAACTTCTGATGTATTAATGGGAACCTTTTAGAAGTAATTTAAACCAATTCAGGCCCAGAAAGTTGCCTTTCACCAATGTCCCAACACAATGGAGATTTGCATTTCCTACCATACAATGCTTCAAATGGTGCCATTTCGATGCTGGCATGATAACTGTTGTTATAAGCAAATCCAATCAATAGAATGTTCAAATCCCAATAACCACCAAAGTCCATGGCACACATCCGTAGCATGTCCTCCAAGGTCTGGATAGTTCTCTCAGACTGCCCATCTGTTTAAGGGTGAAAAGCTGTGCTAAAATCCAATTTGGTTCCCATAGCTGACTGCAGCTCTCTCTAGAACATCAAGGTAAAACTCAAATCTCTATCCTATACAATGGACTCTAGAACTCCATGCAGATGTACTATTTTAGAAATGTACAATTCAGCTAACTTTTGCACAGTATAGTTCTTCTTTACAGGTATAAAGTGAGCTGACTTGGTCAATTTATCAATAATCACCCAGATTGAGTCATACCCACTTCAGGTACGGGGTAACTCTGTTACAAAGTCCATTGTAACCATGTCCCACTTCCACTCTAGGATAGGTAATGGTTGTAGCAATCCATAAGGCCTTTGGTGTTCTAACTTCACTTTCTGACAAGTCATGCACCTGGACACAAATTCTGCTATAACTTTCTTCATCTCGCTCTACCAGTACATGCTTTTCAGATCACGGTACATTTTAGTTGCACCTGGATGAACACTATAAGGTGTATGGTGAGCTTCCTCCATAATCTCCTTTTGTAGATTATTAACCTTAGGCACACATACCCTAGTGCCCATTCTCAAAATACCTTCACCATCAACCCTAAACTCTTCTGTTGTGCCTTGTTGCACCTGGTATAGAATCTTCTGTAACTCTGGATCCTGTGACTGAGATGCCTTTACCCTATCCAGAATCATAAATCTTACTCTAAACTGTGCTATCAAACACCCATGCCTATTCACCCACCATTGCAATCCTTGATCAAACAGTTGATCAATCTCCCTGTATAAAGGTCTTCTTCCAACACTGATATGAGCAAGACTCCTAGCTGACTTCCTGCTCAAAGCATCTGCCACAACATTCACCTTTTCAGGATGACACATGATCATACAATCATAGTCCTTCAACAGCTCTAACCATCTGGTCTACCTCATATTTAAGTTACTCTATTGAAATATATACTTTAGGTTTTTATTATCAGTATATATCTCACAGAGTACACCATAGAGGTAATGCCTCCAAATCTTTAAAGCAAACACAACAGCTGCCAATTCCAGATCGTGGGTAAGGTAATTCCTCTCATGATTCTTCAACTGTCGAGAAGCATAGGCCACTACAATTCCATTCTGCATTAATACAAATACTAAACCCACTCTTGAAGCATCATAATACACAGTAGAGCCATCAGTCCCAAAAGGCAAGGTCAACACAGGTGCTATAGTCAACCTTTCCTTTAGCAACTAAAAGCTATTTTCATAAGCTTCATCCCATTCAAACCTGACACTCTTTTGAATCAACCATGTCAATGGTGCTGCTATCCGAGAAAAGTCTTGTACAAATCTCCGATAGTAGCCTGCCAAGCCCAGAAAGCTTCTAATCTCTATAACTGTGGTAGGTCTAGGCCAATCCAATACTGCTTCAATCTTCTTTGGATCAACCTGGATTCTTCCTTGGACACCACATGCCCCAAGAAAGTAACACTATCCAGTCAAAATTCACATTTAGAAAATTTTGCATACAATTACTCTCTTTTCAAAGTCTCCAATACCATTCTCAAATGTTGTTCATGTTCTTCCACACTTCTAGAATATACCAGGATATCATCAATGAAAACAATCACAAACCGATCCAGAAATGGTCTGAATACTCTGTTCATCAAGTCCATAAAGGGTGCTGGAGCATTAGTCAACCCAAAGAACATAACCAGAAATTCATAGTGGCCATATCTAGTCCGGAATGTAGTCTTAGGAATATCTTTTCCTCTAATCCTCAACTGAAGATAACCTGATCTCAAATCGATCTTGGAAAAACATTGGGCTCCTTGCAGCTGATCAAACAAGTCATTTATATAAGGAAGCGGATACTTGTTCTTGATTGTCACTTTAGTCATTTCTCTGTAATCAATACAGAGTTAGAGTGTACCATCCTTCTTCTTCATAAACAAAACAGGTGCACCCCAGGGAGAAATATCGGACCTAATGAAACCCTTATCAAGTAGCTCCTGTAACTGCTCTTTCAGCTCCTTCAACTCAGTTGGGGCCATTTTGTATGGTGGTATAAAAATGGGAGCGGTTCCAAGTACTACATCAATGCAGAATTCAATCTCTCTATCAGGTGGCAATCCTGGCAACTCTTCTGAAAATACATTCAGATATTCACATACTACTGGCACATCACTCACATCGTCTGCTTCCATAGTTGTATCTCTTACAACTGCCAGAAATCCTTGAAATCCACGCCTAAGCAGCTTCCTAGCTGTAATTGTAGAAATCAAGTTCTGAGGCATCACACATTTCTCACCTCTGAACTTAAATTCCTCGTCTCCTAGCATCCTGAATATTACTTCTTTCATTCTACAATCCAGGGTAGCATAATGCTTGGACAACCAGTCCATCCCTAGGATCACATCAAAATCCATCACATCCAGCAATATTAAATCCGCCATCATTTCTTTATCTTCAATTCTCACAGGGCATAGTGGAAAAACAATGTCAGTAACCAGAGCTTCACTCAATGAAGTAGCCACTGACAACGGAGTTAACATCCTAGTCCCTCTACACCTAACTCTCGATTCAAAAGTAGGAGAGATAAAAGAAAGCATCGCACCAAGATCAAACAAAACAAAGGCTTCAGCATAATATACTGAGATAGTACCTGCAACAACTGCATTCGAGGTCTGTGCATCCTGTGGTGTGAGAGTGAATACCCTGGATTGGCCTCCACCAGGCTACTGTGAAGTAGAAGCTTGACCCGTGCGTCTACCACCTGTTCTACCACCGAACCTGCCTCCATCTCTACCCTAAATCCTTGGCCCTGCTGGTTTGTCATGTGGAATCAGCCCTGGGAAGGGCTTGCCTGATACGGTCCTGTCTGATAAGTAAGATATTGAGAGAGTGGTTGAACTGGCGGTTGTGCCACACTGGATGCTGAAGAAGCCAAATGGAACTGAGTCTGACCAGGGGAAGGGTAGAACAAACAATTCTTCACATAGTGTCCTGGCTGTCCACATCTGTAGCATATATTCTGACCAAGATGACATGGTCCCTGATGGACTCTACCGTAATTCTGGCAGGAACTAGAGCCAGAACTAGAGCTACTATATCCAGCACTGTTATAACCTGCACTCTGTCTACCACTACCACTGCTAGCCCTGAATAGTGAACTACCCTGACCACCTCTGCCATGCCTCCTTCTACCATGCTTACGAGAAGTAGAAGGAATACACTGAGACATCCCTGTCTGACCATATCTAAACTGTCCACCAGAACCAATCTGAAAGGTCCTCTATGACTGCTGCATACCTGTAGCATACAATCCCCTAGCATACCCACTAGTCTGTCCCCCAAATCAGGAATTACTAGCACCAGCAGATCCAGGCATTACACAGTGCCTCTGAAGTCTCTCCTCAATCGACACAGCTTCTACATAAATAGAATCTAGAGTTTGCCCATCAGTCCTCATGCTACCATATACTGGTCTTAAACCAGCTACATATAAATGCACCATCTGTGCCTCCTTCTGAAGCATAGTGCCAGCAAATCTCAACAGTCTCCTAAACCTGATAGTGTATTCGGAGATAGATTCATTCTCCCTCCTAGAGATGGTCATAAACTGAACTCTGCTTCTCATATGATAAGACATGTGCATACAGTGCTGCTGAAACCTCTCTTCAAACTCAGCCCAAGTAATAGTGTCTATAGTCAGTCTGGTCGCAGCTAAAAACCAGTCGTGAGCTTCTTGCTCTATGCATGTCTCAACCATATGGATCCTCTGTGAGTTGTTAGCAGTAAAAGATACTCTGTTCCAGATCACATTCAAAAAGTCTAAAGGATCCCCTGATCCATCAAAAGGTACCTTGAAAGATCGGGCAAACAGGTTGATTGCTTCAAGGTCTGAAATCTGTCTAGGTTGTTGAAAAGCCCGAGCTATACCCCTAGCCATAGCCTCCACAGTAGCCTAATCAATGGCTACAAAACCCTGTGGTGGCGGCTGGTCATTTTCACCCTGGGCGCGTCGGCGCCTTCCCTGATTCCTGGGTCTTCCTCTGCGTCAAGGCTGTGCAGGTTCCTCATCCTCTAGAGGAACTTCACCTTGTTCTGAAGTAGCATCCTCTTCCTCTTCAGGTTGCTGCACACCTCGACATCGTCATTGATTCATTCTGAAAAGTAAACAGATAAACTTTAGCAACAAACAAAAATCCTAACAGTATGCTGAATGCTAGAAACAAGGAAGACTTAACAAAAATGATAAAGGATTCTATACTGTAGTAGTTTCAAGAAAGACTCTGACACTCTAAGAAAATAAAATATGCATAAAATAAAACCATAGGCTCTAATTCCAACTTTGTCATGACCCAAACCCAGGTTACGTGACCAGCGCCAGGGAACTGGAAAGCTATATGCTACCGGAACCCGTGGCTAGCTTAACACCTGTTAAATATCATAAACCAACATAATATACCAGCATTATATATTCTAGTTTCACATCATAAAAATAGTCTTGCTAATAACAAACATATGTAATTCGTAATAACCGTCTTATAACATAATATAACCAGCATACTAGCTGGAGCCTCACTAGGCTATAATCATCCCACATAATCATATCATTCATAGTTAACATTTCATAACATCAGAATAACAATACATGTCCGACAAAACCATAGATTAATCATCCTAACACAATAAGTTACTACTGCAGCTGCTAGATTACATACATCCGAATATTAGTACTTGAACGTACTCAAAATTGCTGGTGAAAAAGAAGATCGATGTAGAGGTCTACTGACAGAGGTCTGAAGAGAATCCTGAAAAATAAATTGAAGGGAATCAGACCTCATTGAGTGAATTAATAGCATATTTATGAAATGCAACCTAAATACAAGCAACACACATTTATACATATAAATACATAATTTACACACGAACATGTACATGCAATGTAGCAACTAAACAAACAGGAAGGAGGATCGAGGTAGAACACCTAATAACCCTCTACCCCGTAGCCATACTGGCTCTCTTAATCCAATAACATTTCTCTTAATCCATTACTCGTCTGGTGCCCGAGCACTACACCGAGCAAGCCCCAGGCATTGTTATAACTGTCGCCCGAGCACTACACCGAGCAAGCCACAGTTATAACAACCAAATAATAAATCAAGGATCGGCACCCGAGTTCTACACCGAGCAAGCCCTGTCCTTATCACCATAATAATAATACATACCTGACTCCTGTGTGCACACAGCCTGGTGAAACCCACCAAGTAGCTCGTCCCACAACCATCCTCCTTCCAACACATCACAATCATATCGCAATATAAATAGCATCATAATATACATGTGTATACTATGCATAATTAATATAATATCTAAATATATTTATATTTATATGAATGTAAGCTAAACAATAATAATTCACATATTAATATTGAATGATTATGATAATAAGATTAATGAAATGAAATGAATGCAATTCTACGTGCAAATCATAAATATGCAATTAACTCACAGCAAGAACGAGCCCCTTGGAGCTACTGCCTCTTTCTCTAGCTCGGCTACTCTCTACACAATATAAAAGAATATAATTTAGATTAACAACTTAACCAAACTCCTATTGAACTCTAGATTTCTATTTAACGATTGTAACTTATATTATTAAATTATAACTATAATTATATCACTTAATTCGTTAAACCCGATATCACTTTTTACGAGAAAATTTCTACCAAAAATTCGACAGAACCTCCCCTGTAAAATGGACATCTCTGCATCGAAGTGGAGCCCATCCTGCATAAAAAAAATACTTCTACAATCACAACCAATTACCGGGCCTACCCGTTTACCCGGACTTACCAAATACAACAGTTACAACACAAAACAACATCATCTATATTTATTTATTATCGAGCTTATCGCACCATTTTATATATATATCAATTTATACTTATTTAAAGTCCAAATAGTCCTCACAGTTTGAAAAATCCAACATTTCGTTATACGGTCGAAACAGTCCTAATATCCGATTATTAAATCATCCAAATCAATTTCAATTCGAGTTAATTATAACATATATAACATGCTTATAACATATAAAACATCTAAACAATTAAATTAGATGCGTAACGCGTATTCGAGAATTTCCACAAACTACTAATCGACTTCCGAAATTTTTAATTTAAAATCTAAACATCATATGCCTATCGGTCCTTTATTAAAGTTGCTCAAAATAATTTTCTATAATTTTTAAAATATTTTTATCACTGTCCAGAGTGGGGCCCACAGCCACAGCAGATGGCGGCGTGTAGGACCTACGTTTCGTCGCCTGTGGTGGCCGTTTGGCCACCAAAAGGTGCAGATAGTGTCACAACTCACCAAGGAAGTCCCTTATGCCACTCACGCGCCTCCCCTCACAGCCAAACGTCCAGATCGAGCCAATGAAGCTCGTCAGTCCCGAGGAGGAAGATAGCTCCGTTCATCATCGATTTGGCTCCGTTCAGGTCGCGCCCTACCATAAATCAACTCATGTCCCAACGATCTACAACTCTATGGTGTTAATTTGGCCAGAGATAGCCTGGAAACCTAAACCCCATGGAGGCCGACGGTCTTCGATTTTTCGAAGCTCATAACTTCTTCCTTCGACGATGGTTCCTACGATTTTTGGTATGGATTGATAGGTCTTGATGAGCTTGTTAATTTGACACCAAGAACTCTCAAAATGCTGGTTGGAGACGGCTGAAATCATCATAGAACCAACAGGGATCTACAGTGCTATTTTTAGAGAATTTTTGGTACTGTTCACGTAATTTGTTTTTAAGTTTGTCTTTCAATTAAGCCCATCTGCCGATTTTGTATATAAAAACTGAAGTTTTTAATTTTCAAACTAGTCCTTTTTGTTAATTAAAAATTTTTCTTAACTCGATTTTACCTCAAATTTTTACCATAAGCTTAGGAGCATGTTTAACACATTCCATCAAATTTTTAGCTTAAACGGACATTCGTAACTATCATTTTGAATTTTTAGAGAATAAATCTTAATTAATTAATTCCGGAATTAGAAATTAATTAGAATGAAAAATTACGGGTATTACATTACTAAAATAATTAATTATACAACTATTTTTAATATTTTGCATTGTGATAAAATTAAAATTTAATTCTAAATATGATATTTTGCTATTTTTAATGTCAAATCTAATATAAAAATTAACACATGCATTATGGATGCTCTAATACACTTGATTTTAATTTGAGCCTATTCAAAATTTAAGGTCTCATAAGAGAAATTTATAAAAGCTTAAAGTTTTTGTTTAAAT
This sequence comes from Bocquillonia castaneifolia, assembly GCA_948193215.1. Classification (NCBI taxonomy): domain Eukaryota; kingdom Viridiplantae; phylum Streptophyta; class Magnoliopsida; order Malpighiales; family Euphorbiaceae; genus Bocquillonia; species Bocquillonia castaneifolia. The sequence continues at coordinate 14,953 of CANYLF012763543.1, forward strand.
TGCCAACATTCCAATTTTAAATTATGAACATAATGTTTTATAGATCAAAATTAAACATCTATTTTTTATTTATAAATCTAAAAGTTAGATGAATCGTATTTTTTTTGATAGCTGGGAGATGAGAGGTTAGAACTTAGGGCTTGTTTGGTAAGAAGAGTTGGGCCTGTAATGGAATGAAGAATGCATTACAGAGTCCATTACTATGTTTGGATGTACAATTCATTTAGGTCCGTAATGTAATGCCCAATCCAAATGTATTCCTCAATACATCTATATTAGTATTCCCCAATCAAAAGTAAATCCATGTATATTTCATTACAAAACCCTTTTTTTTGTGCTAGTATTCTTCCTTTCTAATTAAACGTCATCTTCCACATGATTAAATCCTAGTTTTGTCCTAGCTTTCATTCTAGTACTACTCCGGTCGTCACCGTCACTATCGCCGTCGTATTTTTAACAAAACTCACCTTCTTTGATCTCCATCATCTAGTTGGTCACAAGCTTCCATTATTATACCTATCGCCACCGCTGCTCCAAACATACATTTTGCTACTGCTCGATCATCACTGTCGTCATCGCCGTTGCCGTTACTTTTTTAGAAAAACTCACCGTCGCCGTCACCGTCGCCGTCATCGCCACTTCTCTAACCATAGTAGTCCTCTTTGTCTAAGTAATCTCTATTCTCTCTATGATTCTTTAAACATTACATTGTTTCGATTTCTCTTGATAGTAATATTGAATATTGGTTATTTGCAGGTAATAGAGGATTTTTATCTTCTTCTTTCTTGTTACTAGTAATTTAGTGGTTCTTTTTTTTTTTTTTTGGTTTTTCTGTTAATTTGGGAACTAGAGGGAAATGGGCTTTTCTTTTTCTCCTTTTTCCTCCAGTTTGCGTGGCTGCTTTATATTTTGGTTTGGCTTTATTTAGATAAATAATGAAATTAAAAGAAAACATAAAATAGTTGTCAGGATAAGCAGGTAAGCAATTTTAGAGAAGTTACAGTGAGAGCTGTAATTGTTGCTTTTAATGTGATACAAAATGGTATTTGTATATTGCTTTGATGGTGATGATGTTTGCTTTTGTTCATTTCTTTAGATCAGAAGATAAAAAAAAAGTAAGAACTTTTGAGGCATTTTAGAGAGATTAGGTCAATGGGATTGGTATAATCAGGCTCTTCTTTTCTTTTCTGTTGTGTTGGAATATGTCCATTTTACAGTGCCTTGTTTAGTGGATTCAAAGATGACATTTATTTTGCATCATAAGGAGGCCACCATGGATAATGGATGGTATATTTGATCATTTTGGTTCTTTTGAGTCATAATGATCAAACTTTTTATTTGTGAACAGAAATTCCAATGGAATTGTTCATTTATGCACATGTTGATTGAGCAGATATTCTTCTGAACAAATATGGTTCAGATTCTTTAACTGAAATAAATTAACAATCAATTTCTAACCATGTAAGTGAGATGTTTGAGATTGATTTACACCTGAAATCCCTATGGCAACCAAGAGGGGGGGTGAATTGGTTGTTTAGCAAAAACAAACTTAAATGCTTAATTAAACTTTCAAATAAATAGCGAAAGCAATTCAATTAGTTAAATGTACTAACAATAAAACTAATTGAAAATCAAATCAAAGATAATTAAGCAAACAAGTAAATCAAGAAAATAAATCAAATAAATTCAATTAAGCATAAATTAATATGAAAATGTAAATAGAGTAGGGAGAAGAAAATCAAACACAAGATTTATAGTGGTTCGGCTAACTCCTTGCCTACGTCCACTCCTCAAGCTCCACTTAAGATTTCCATTAACTTTGATCCTTTTGAGGGTTCAAGATCAAAATCCAAGTGTTTTCTTTGACTAACACACAACCTTTACAATGTGTTTTGATGGCTAACACAAAACCTTAACAAGTGTTTATGGCTAACACTCAAACCTTAACAAAGTGTTTTTACAAGGCAAACACACAACCTTTACAATGTGTTTTGATGGCTAACACAAGATCTAATCAAATGTTTATGGCTAACACTCAAAACCCGAAACCCAAGTGTTTTCAAGGTGCACACTTAAACCTTTCCTTGTGTTTTAATATCTCTCACATAACACACAAACAAAGTGAAAACTATAAGAAGAAGAATGAAGGGTTTTGCTCACAATTACAACAAAAACTCTTACATAACTTATGAATATTGTGATTCTTAATTACTATTCTTTCTTCAAGCTCTTGAGTATGTTTTGATGCCTTAAATACCTCCTTTTATAAGTAGAAAATCTGAAATGGCCGTTCATAATCAACCAAGAAATTCAAACTTGATTGGTGAGGCTCCATTCTTCAAGGTTGCCAGCTTGCTTAATAAATGTAGCATGTCTCCTTCAAAATTCAATATCTCTAGCTACACTCATTGAAAAATTGTGATTCTTTTTTTGTTAAAAACTAGATATCCATACCTTTTCAACAATATATGGCTTGTTTTCTGGAGATTCGTATATCTTTTGTAATAATCTGAACAATAGACGCCTAAACCATGTGACTTTCAACTGGAGTGGTCTGTATTCAAACATGAATATCTCCTTGTTGAAAATTCAAAATGTTTCACCATTTTTGCATTGAAAAGTATACTTCTAGAGCTACAACTCCACCAAAATTCACGTTAAAATGATTTTTCTACAATTTTTGGCACAATTTTTAAGACAACCTATGTGTTTAGTCCCTTGTCTGACCGCATGATCATAAATCACTCAAAATTCATATCTTTAATTTTTTAACTCCAAAAATTCAAATAAAATTTTTTCTGAATACTAGACATAATGGGCTTTCAATCCACATATAATTTACAATATGATTATTACCCAATTAGTGCAGTTAATTCATTTAATTCAGCCCATCCGAAATTGACTCTGCACATTCAGTTTTCTTTAAGTCATAAACTTCCAATATACCATGTCTAATGTGAATAAATTGTAGGTTTAATTAACCCATGATATATTTTATCTTTTCACTCCATGTCTTTAACTTTTAACTCAAAAACTCTCACCAATTAACTCAAGTTTTTTTATTGAGGTTTACACTTGAACCTATCCACCTAACCAAAACACCATTATCCTAAGTGTTTTAATAAGGTTTACACTTGAACCTATCCACCTAAACTAAAACACCATCAGCCCAAGTGTTTTAATAAGGTTAATTCATGTTCACTCGACTAAGATAAAAATTATGACTTGTACATGTTGGGTGAAATCCGCAAGTATACGGAATCGCACAAGTAATATAGAAGTAAGAAAAGTATCGTTCCCACGGAGAATTAATCGAGCCATCTATCAATCCTAATTATTTGTTTAAGGCTAATAATAATTGAATTAAAAATCTAAATCTAAGCAATATAAGAATTAGAGCAAATAAACTAAAAGTATCAATAATTAAAAATAATTAAACAATGAATAAAGATTAACAAAAACAATAATTAACAAATCAGGTTATTAACAAGGCATCCACACAATCATACTAATTAATTCAAGGGTAAAAATACTAGGATTCAAGTCATCCTATGGCATCTATTAACCTTTTCCAAGTGCCAATAGACTAAATTCAACATCAATTCATTTAAAGCCTAATTAATTAATTTCCATTAACTTAATCTAACAAAGAATTAATCAATCTTGAACTATAAGCAAACTCTAAGAACATCAATTTAATTACTAGGATTCCTCACTTAACAATTAAAATCAACAGAATTCGATAGGTCTTTTATGTTACTATCTTCCAATAGCTAACACAACACATATTATCAAATCAAATTGATCAAGTTCCATTCAAAGTTAAATCAACAGAATTCACAAAGTATAAAAGATAAAAACCCATAGAATTAATTAGCACAAAAGTGCTTCAAACCATGTCAATAATCTTCGAACGAGTTTAGCTATTCATGATAGCTTACAAACCAACACAAATAATAAAATAAAACACAAATAAGAGTTCAAGAAAAAGAATGTCTTCAATCTTCTTCTTTTGATCTTCACCCTTGTTGCATGACTTCCTTCGAATAATAAATAAAATAAAGAATGAAAGGAACTCCTTTTTAAACCTTAGTTTTCATCTATTTATAGATATTAAACCCTAACTACAGTTTCCAACAAATCCTACAAGGGTTAGGACTTGTTTCAATTAATTCCAATTTAGAATTTCTTGTAAAATTCGGATATCCCTTAAAATAGCACAAAGTGTCTGACTTGTGCCTTAATTTTCGGGCCTCTAACGTCTTCAAAGGGCTTTAGTGTCTTCATGAAAGTTGTAAGTCTTGTTTTTCTCTTGAATTTAGCCGTTTGAATCACCTAATTCAGGGTTTTCTAGCTCAGGTTATGGCCCGTTGAACCTGCTGCCCTAATTTGCTGCGAATTTCACCTAAAAATCCTAATTTCACAAGGATTACACAAACAATTAATAAAAATATGAAATTAATTAAAAATAAACTAATTAATATTTAATTCTAGTCTAAACACAACCTAAATTAACCACTACGTAGACTCTAGATAAGTGTATAAATTACACTTATTAATACAAAATGTTTACTTCATCCAATAATAATATGCACCATTTTATAATCTGATACCTGAAAAACACTCAATAAATATATTAGTGAATAACTTAATATTTTACATCATCAAAATCATTAGTGAAATCTCAAAGCCAACAGTCCCATTTTTGTAAATGATAGCCAATATAATGATGTTGTTCTAAGGTTTGAGTACTAGTTGTTCTTTTGTACGAAAGCACGCTTCCTTTAAATGCTAAGAGTGGAGTTGTCCTGAGGCTAGCAAAGTGTTAAAATAGTATTCTATACCAGACTGGCCATTACTTGCTACCTACCTGATTAGTGAAGCAAGTTCATTGACAATCTATAATCCACAACCCATCCCTAGCTAAGATGATAAAATTTGTATTATCATCAATCATTTCCTTCGCAATGTCAGGTTCTTAGCTGAGATGTTCTTTCTGTTGTGTGTAAACCTGGACCTTTTGTTGGTGGAAGTCTGGTTTTCTGTTGTGTGTGTTGATTTTGATGCATATGGTTATCTTGATATTTTGTGATTTTGTTTCACCCATTTTCCTGGTTTGTTGGTTCAAAGAGAATGGTGGCAGAATTAATATGATACTTGGTCTATTTTAACAAGATCATCAAATTTTTTGTAAATAAAATTTCATATAGAAAATACAGTTCTTCGAGGACCATTTAAGCTTAGGACCCATTTCCATATATAGTGATCATTATTTAACTCTTGAATCATGAGGTCATGATGTTGGCATGGATATCCCTTTCTCTCCTTTCTCTTTTTCTTTTAATTTTAGTTCTAATTTAATTTTAATTTCAATTTTTGCTTTGATTTCATTTTTAAGTTCAAAGTTCATTTTGTATCTTTAGTTTTAAAGTATTGCTAATGCTTTTAATCTTAACTTCATTTCAATTATCCCTTTCTTCCCTAGGCATTGATCATTTACGGTTTTCTTTTTTCTAGCAATACACTTGGTACAGTAGATTTCAAGGTGATGGCCATGTACTTGTTATTTAAGCCATTAAACTGGCCGCCATACTTACGATCTATGACTGTTTTATATGTTTGCAATGAATATTCTAACTTGAGATGCAATTAGTTTACTGTATATACAGTTCTCTTATGATTTATATGGCATGAAAATTTTTTCCTTGCTAATTTTGTATTATGCAAAGTTGAGTCTCTTCCTTAGTTTGAATGGCCCAGTTATGAACTGAAGTATTGCGTAGATTATCTAGCAAAGCTAACATTGCTTTTTGTGACTAAATAGTAAATGCGCTGCTAATTTGAATTGAAGAGTGCAATAAATGTAGCTCCTATGTCTTACAATAACTATAATTTTGATACTGCATCTGAATCTGAGGAACTTTGTAGGGTGTCTTGAGGCTTTTCACAAGTCAATATGGTGGCAGTTGGCTTCCACTCTTCAGGTTTAAGATTGTTTGGCAGTTGACATTTATGGAATACTGTTCTGTGTTGTAGTGATGCTAAAGAGAAGTCTGATGAAAACTTGATGCTGTTGATTCTCAAAATCCCAAGGTATTGTATTCCTTTTTTTTTTAAGTTTGTTTTATTTTCCTTGTAGATTTAATTGGATCAACCTTTTGATATTCATTGTTAGGATAGCCACAATAGACTTTATGATGACATTTTTCCACATTTTTCATGTTCAACTTTTTAACACTGGCTTTGAATTTCATTGCATAAACCTCGGAAATAATAAGGATGATTAGAAACCTTTATAAAATATCAGAACTTCAATAATAGTTTATTAACTTGTTTGCAACGAATTCAACATTCTCATTGAAGCATTCACGTTTTAATTTGTTCAGTATCCTGATAAATACCATTAAACCATTGTGAATTTTAGTACATGTAATATCTTGGCAACATGGTTTCAAGTTTTTGATTTTTGTATTAGTTGTAAGGTGTGGTCGTTCCTACTATAGGTTATAAGGTTGTGTTCTTTGGAATTTTCTTCTTAATACAATTCTGATTTCCTCTCAAAAAAAAGTTTCAGCAGTTTTTTACGTTTAAAAGAAAGGTTTGTGTTCTTTATTTTGCTGGGTTTTTAATCTTTCGTCTTTAAAGACTCTGGTGTCTTGTGTATGAATGATATGTCCAGATGCAGTGCTTTCATGTTACATTGATGCACATTCTTGTCATTTTTTTGATTGTATCTCATTATGGTGCATTGGAGCATGCTGGTTTTGAATTGTCTATTGTAGATACCTTTTGTATTGGAAATGTCAACTATCGGGACATCTTCAGATTCTATTCAACGAAAAAGACCAGGAACAAATAAAAGACAAGGGACATTTGATGAAGAAACTAAGCTTGTTGATGCTCTTATTGAGTTGCATAATAACAAAAGATTTAAAGCATAGCGTGGTTTTAAGTCTGGATATTTCAATGCTGTCGAAGACATTCTTAAAGAGAAGTTGCCAGATAGTGGAATTAAAGCAAAGCCACATATTGAGTCAAAAATGAGAAATTTAAAAGCTAGTTTTGGTGCTGTGCATGATATGTTGGCTGGCCACAATTGTAGTGGTTTTGGTTGGGATCCAGACCGAAAATGTGTAACATCAGAAAAGGCAGTTTGGGATGAATATTTAAAGGTACTTTTTGACTCTTTTTGCAACTTTATTAAATCTGAAAATTTCTAATCCATTTCCTAAGCTATGCATGTGTATATGTTGATGTAGTACCACTAGGAAGCTGAGCCATTCAGATTCAAATCATTTCATTTTTATGAGGAGCTTTACATTGTATTTGGGAAAGATCGTGCTACTGGAAAGGATGCTGAAACAGCTGTAAATGTTGTAGAGGAGTTAGAAAGGCAAACAACAAATGATATTAATGAGAATGAAGAAAATGAAAGTTCAGCTTCATTTTTTGTGACAAGTGAAGAGACTTCCAAGGCAAAAAAGAGTAGAGGTGAAGCATTGCAAGTTTAGCCAGAGCGATTAAAGAATCAGCTACTATCATTAGCACAGAATTTGGAAAAGCTACGGATAGACTTAGCCGAGCACTGGAAGATGGTGATGCCAATGACAAAAGATTAATGATTAATGACGAGTTGACTAAATTGCCTGGTTTGAGTATGCTTGAGAGACACAAGGCAACTAGAAAAATTGGTTGCAACTAGGGGTGTGCAAACCCAAACCGAAACCGAATAACCGAACCGAACCGAACCTATTTTTTAAATTTGGTTTGGTTTGTTTGGTTAATAAGTATGGTTTGGTTTCAGATATTAAAAATTAAGGGTTTTGGGTTATGGTTCGGTTTAGGGGTCATTAAACCCGATCAACC
>CANYLF012764370.1:0-16429 GCA_948193215.1 Bocquillonia castaneifolia
GCTAATCATGCTACTCCCCTCCTTTCCTCTTGTGTTACTAGGGCGAGAAGAGGCATCATATAGGTCATTCTCTACTCCCTTCCTTCCGCCATCAAAATTGTCCCCCTGAGGTGCAGCAGGTGGGACATATTGGGGAACATACTCATGGTGCCCTTGAAGTATGGCCAAATTAGTTTGATCTTATACTCTTGGAGGAGGGGGAATATCATTATTAGGACGGGGAACGAGAATTCCTTGATTTGGAACAAAAATAGGGCCTGGCCAAAAAACAGGTGGAGGAGGTAAATAAAGGATATTAAAATCTGTTCCCGGAGGCCTTACTGGAATTGGGGGAACCAGTAGTGGAATGGAAGTTTGCCGGTGGATTTGGTGTGACTGGGGGAGTTCTCGATGGTATTGGTGGATATCCTCGAGTTTGAGGATATTGAGTTCCAAGAGTTAAAGTACGTTGAAGAGTTTGATTAGCAGTGGGAACTAGAAAATCTAGGTGGTTGTTAGGTGTGGGGAGTCCCCTGAGTAGTTCTGGGTGGTTGTGGCATCCACATTGGAAGTCCTCCTGAGCCAAAGAAACTAGGAGGTAAACCATAAGGAGGGTCGTTATTCGTCATGATTCGTTCCACGCTCACCGCACCAATGAAACATTTAGGATGTTTCCTTTGCCCGAGTGTCGCCTGAGCTGCACTAAGTCGCCGGAACCTGCAAAACAAGGGCAGACTTGGGGTGGTCCCCGGAGTTTGACTCCGATACTTAAGTTAGAGATATTCTCTTGAGAATTATGAATGTATATGAATGAGAGAACGATACCTGATCCCCTAGATGACAAGGGTTTATATAGTGGTTGAAGCAATCTCCTTAAGCCTAGGAATCCTTATCCTAGCAGGCTTAGGAGTCCTCCTTTGCTGTAATGAGTTAGAGTCCCCCTAGGATTAGGAACCCTTCTATAAAATGAGAGTCCCCCTTGACTTAAAATTCAAGGTGTCAGGACATATAATTGGGCTATCATGAATCTAGCATGCAATGGACCATCTGAACCTTTTATACTTAGGGTAGTGATTCGTATCAGCTAGTAACCCTCATATCTTTGTAGATGATGACTCCATATTATTTCAGAGACTACCAAACAAGTATCATTATCATCAATTTTATTATTAACCCTGCCTGCTCCTTCTCTTTACTATACAATTCCCTTACATTTTGACATAAAATTGTCTCATTCACTACTCATCCAAATTACGTAAAATTTCATTTTGATAAGACACTATACTCCCATGATAAGTGAGTATAAAAATAAAAATAATAATAAGTACATTTGATAAGACAACTTATCCTACACGTATATGACTGTTTCAGTTTATCTAGCCAGTGTTTTTTTTAATTCAAGAAAAAAAAATTAAAAGGAAAAAAAAACGTCCATCTTTTTAAAGTTGTATGGAGTCTGTTTTCTTGATTGTTGCTACTTCAAATAAATTTGATTTTTTTTTGTTGTATATACACTGATACACACACATGAAAATATTATTTTTATGCGTATACTTTTAAATCAACGATTCAATTTGCATGAATGGCATTGAATCTTATAAAAATACATTATTTGATTTTGTCATACTGTTACAAAAGAAATCCAATACTCTTTTTTTTTTTTATCATTTTGTAATTTTTTTCATTCTATAGTGATAAGTAGATCAAATAACAATTATATTATAAAAAAATAAAGTAAATGTTACAAGAACAATCAACCTATTTACATCAATTACCTACGGAAAAAATTTAATCCATGGAACATGGTTCAAATGGTAAAACATTTGTACTTGCAAGCTTTAAGTTTGAAAGTCGAGAGTTTGATTCTTAGGACTGCATGGAGAGAGTGTGCTTTTCAAATAGAACTCACTCGATCCATAATTAGTCGGGACTCCGGATATCCGATAGTAAAAACTATAAAAAAAAGATTTAACACCATTAATTTAATATATTTAAAATTATTAACACATACTTCATACTTTTTTGGTTAAAAAAATATTTAGAATCGAAAAAAATAAACTAAAAAAAGAATTTTTTGGGAAATTCTACAATTATTAAGGCTTGGCTCAGATTACTTGTAAAAGCCCAAACAAAACGGCCCAGAATCTTTCATTATCATCATCTTCCCCTAAACCTAAAACCCTCGAAAAATCCCTCGACGCCTCAAGAGAGATACTGCAACTACAAGCGAGCTCTCGACTGGTACTAAAATGGCGGCGAAGAATAAAGAGAAGAAGAGAAAGCAAGTCGCGGATACAAATACAGTTACAAACAGTTCACCTTCTAAAAAACCAAAGCTTATTGGTTCAAAGCCGGAAAAACAGAAATTAATCAAACCTAATAATAATAAAACAAAATTAGTTAATAAATCAAAATCTGGAAACCAGAACGACGCCCCTGACACAAAACGAGAGCGCCGGCTTCGTGCTAAGGTTAATTTGTGTGTGTGTGTTTTGTTTTTAATTTTTAATACTGATTTAGTGATTGTCATATTATAAAGATTTTAAATACTGATTTGTATTGTAAATTCAATTTAAATTAATGTAGGAATTGGCAGAGGCTAGGAAGAAGAAACGAAAGCGGCATTACAATTTGGAGCATGTATGTCTTGTTCATTCATTTATTTAATCTTTAAATTACTCTTTTAGCAACATTTTATTTGTATTTATTTTAATTAAGTTTGTTTATAGTAATTGTGATATTTAAAGGAATGTCTTTTATTAGGAGCTTGCATCTATGTGGGAGAAGATGAGGAGGCGAAATATGTCTGATGAAGATAGATCAAAGTATGCAAATTTTGTTAAGTTTTCTTAGCATATTTATTTATTTTTATATGTATCTGTCATGCTGTGTGCTTATTTGTGTATTTTTATTAAGGGATATAAGTGAAGCTCTACATAAGATGAAGGGGAAGATTCCTGAAATTGCTAGCTCTCATGTTTCTTCTCGAGTTTTGCAGGTTTTTTTTTTTTTGTCATTTCTCAGTTTTTTCTTCTTGACTTCTTGTTTAGTTACAACTTGATAGAAGTTTAGTATTAATGATTGCTTATTTATTTTGTTTTGCTGTTATATTAGACCTGTGTTAAGTTTTGTTCAAAAACGGAAAGGGATGCTGTTTATGAGGAGCTTAAGCCACAGTTGATCAATTTTTCGTGCAACACTTATGCTGTTCATCTGGTCAAGAAGTTGTTAGATAGTGGTATGTATCAATTAGAAAAAAAATACGGAGGGAAACTAGATGAAATACTAGTTCTCATATGTTGTTCTAGGTCATGGAAGTCAGTTTCTGCTCCTTTTCATAATTGTCATGTAAACCCTGTTTCTTTACGGGTTACAGCTTCTACTGAGCAGCGGCAAGAATTTATCTCCATCTTCAGAGGGCATGTTGCTGCACTTCTTCGACACATGGTTGGATCTGTTGGTATGGTGCACCTTTTCTTTTTCATTGATTTTTGTAGAAGGGATAAGCACTAGCTTGATTTTATTGCTTATTAGGTCAAATATTAAAAAGTTGCACTACTGATTTGAATTTTGTGTTACACTATTGCTATTGATAGAAGGAGATAGTGCAAGTCATCTATATTGAACTTCATAACAAGTCTATATATTTTTTTTCATGCCATGCTGGTTTATTAATATGTTTGCTATTTTTCCCCTTAATTTTTGCAGTTATTGAGCATGCATATGCTAGTGGAAATGCAGCTCAAAAACAAGAGCTTCTGAATGAGTTATATTCTACTGAGCTTCAGTTGTTCAAAGACCTTGCCTTGATGAAAGAGAGCAGGTAACTCATTTGCTGTTTCTAATGCTCACCACTGGAAAGGTGGTTGGGCTTTTGTAATTCTTTCTGATATTCCCCGTCACTTCTGCTTTTCTGGTTCTTGACAAATGCTCTATGTGTTGCTTGTATTTCAGATTGGTTGATGTCATCTCAAAGTTGAAGCTACAGAAGGCTTCAGTCTTGCGACACATGACTTCTGTGATTCAACCAATTCTTGAGAAAGGGATCGTTGACCACTCTATTATACACAGGGTGCTAATAGAGTACTTCAGCATAGCAGATAAGGTGATTTTTACATTTTGCATGCACCGTAAACTCTTAGATTATCTAGAGTTTTTTTGTCTTCTGCTACACTAGATTTTTCTTGTCTGTATAACTTGTCTTTTCTGTATAGTCCTCTGCAGCAGAAGGAATTCAGCAATTGTCAGGTCCACTTCTTGTTCGAATGATCCATACAAAGGATGGATCAAGGATTGGGATGCTCTGTGTTAAATATGGGAGTGCTAAGGTCTGTTGCTGTTGGTCTGATCTTCAACATTTGTATGGATATAATTAGTTGTTTATTCATTTTACCATATGTGAGGTGGTGTCTTTATTTCTACAGATTGTGAACTGCTATTTTATTTTATTTTCTTCCTGATATCTAGGAAAGAAAGAAGATAATCAAAGGAATGAAAGACCATGTACGCAAGATAGCTGAAGATCAACATGGCAGTATGGTAATGATTACTCATTCCACGTGTAACTGATCTAGGACTATTCATCTTCACCTGTTAGGCTTCTTGTGATATGCTCATTTTAGACTATGAAGTAATGTTCAGTTAATTTTACAATATTTATTTATTACTTGAAAACCTACTTCCCAAATTTCCTAGGATCGATCTTATAAATTAGTGGCACTCACTCGGCATCTATAACTTCTATTATGGTGTTTTCTATAATAGACAAGCCTTCTTTTTCTGGGTCCTAGGGGACATCTATAGCTCACAAGTTCTAGTGACTGAGAAACTTGTTAAGTATCAGCAAGAAACATTAGCTCAATATTCTCTGCCAAGAATTACTTTTTAAGGTTTTTCCATTTTGCAAAAATTTGTCACGTCACATTTAGTAGTTTCTTATTCTAATACTGTTGCTATTCATTTCTCAGGTACTTGCCTGCATTGTTTCAACTGTTGATGACACAAAGCTTATAACAAAGGTTAATTTTTCTAGTGATGCTCAATGAATAGTTCATTTATTTCTCTTCGACAGATTTTCTTATCATATTCTCCTATTTTCAGATAGTCATTCGTGAGCTTCAACTGGTTTTTAAGGATCTTCTTTTTCATCAGGTTACACTTCCTCATTTATATAAGTTGCTGTATTAACTGTGGGAATATAGCCTTAACTTTTATTGTGATTTTGAGGTTGATCTACTGAGTCATTGTTGAACAAATGTGGCCTGCCAAGATTTTTTACAAAAGTGTTGGCATCATCATGATATATAGTTATTCATCTGCACCACTTCACTTCTTGAAATCAGCTAATAGTTGGTTGAAATCTTCATATGGTGCTTTTACCTTCTACCATATAGACAGCTTTGGTTACTGCTTTTCACTTCACTCTTCCACTTTCTACTATGAGATCTTGTTCATGAGCCTTTTTTGAATTGTTTCTAAATTTCAGCATGGAAGGCGCCCTTTACTCCAGCTCCTTCATCCAAACTGCTCACGCTATTTCAGTCCTGATGACATCAATGCTTTCAATTTATCTATTCCCTCTCTAGGTGCCACCTCTCTCAGTGCCAAGGTAGTGAGAGTCCTTAATTTTCTCTTAAAGTATGTCGTAATTGACTTCTCTCCCTTCTTCACTGTCACCTGGATGATGATGAGACTTGGTTCACTTATTGTGCTATTGTCAGAGCGAGTTGGAGGTAGAGTCTGACACAAAGTCCTCAAAGGATGAGGCATCTAGTGATGAGGAGGATACAGTTGCCAAAACTACAACAGCTGGAGCCATTGAAAGTGCAAGTTTTGAGAATGCCAACATCATTGGGGGTGGAAAGAAAGATCCTTTTGTAAGAAGGCAAGAGCTGTTGGTTGGCAGTGGGCTCGCTGAGGTATGTAGTCACACACACACACACCCTCCCATTCATGCTTTTCTCTTTTGAAATATACCTCACTCATCGAATGTGGTGCATGTATGCATGCACACCTTGAAATCTTTCAGAGGATGTCTAACCTAAATGCAATTCTTCTTTGCAGAGACTTATCGACTTGTGCATAGAGAATGTAGGAGAGTTGATCAGGTCCAAATATGGGAAAGAAGTCCTATACGAGGCAAGTCAATTTGCTTATGACTGCCCAGTATATTTGTACTATTAAAGTCACAACTTGTGATTTTCTAGTTTTCGTATGCAATGTACTTGCAATTTATGCTTTTTCATAGTAAATTAATGCTGTGGAGTTGTATTGGTTTTGTGCTCAGATTGCAACTGGGGGTGCTGGTGGCATCCTCCACCCATCCATGGATGACAAGTTGGACACCTTGCATAAAGCTATAGCTTCTCTTGCCGCAGAACCTAAATCCACAATAGTCTCTCCTGTCGCTGAGCCTAATTCCGACAAATCAGGACAGGAACATGTTCTTGAACATTTCCATTCCAGTCGAACCATTAGAAAATTAATCTTGGATAGCTCTAGGTTTGCCACTACTTTATGGTTGAAAGCTTTGAAAGGAAACTGTGGGTTGTGGGCCCAAGGTCACAGGTTAGCCTATATTTGCTACTTGTATAGGTCTATTCAGAGCATGCTATATATGATATCAATTGTTAACACCTTTTGCCTCATCCTGCAGCTCAAAGGTGATAAGCGCATTCTTGGAATCCTCGGATGCCAAAATCTCTGAACTGGTCAAAAAAGAGCTGCAGCCATTGATAGAAACGGGTATCCTCAAAGTTCCTGAAAACAAGCAACTGGAAGATCTATGAGAGCTACTTGTAGAAGATCTATGAGCTCCAGTACCATATCTCTAATTAATATACAGGCATGACATCTGGTGGATAGCTTCTTGAATTATGTTTTCAGTCAATCACAGCTAAGAATTCAATCTAGAAATTATCGAAATACAAACAAAGAACAGAACATTTCTATGTTTTAGGGCTGAAATCACTTGAAATGAGGTTAAGTTGGATGGATCCAATAGACTGCGAGAATGATTCATCTAAAGTTTTGTAACGTTCTGTACAATAAAATTTCTTGCAATAGTTTCTGTTTGTTAGCAATGCTTAATTAATTCTCTTGCAATGTAATTACAAATTTTAATTTCTTCCTGAAGAATTTATTTTATCATGTTGTAAGTTTATAGAAGCACTTGAACATTGTTTTGGTTCTGTGGTAGTCTTATGCCTCCAATTATTAAAAAAAAAATTATGGAAAATCTTATCTCCTTCATGTGGCAGGAAATTTGAAACATGTTTATGAACTGACACAAGTAGAATTTGTCTTGAACATTCCTCTATTTGATCTACTCTGAAAGATCGGACAATCATGTCTCCTTGTTCCTTTGTCATAATTTGATGCATTTTGCCTTTGCGAGTGCCAATCGTCATCAGGTTTATCAAACGCCCGGCTACATGAGAGTAGCCTTCAAATAGATAGCCAGATGGATCAAAAATCGGGGATTCTCTCCGCTAGGGGGTTCGGTTTGATTCGGTTTTCAAATCAGCTAAACCATAAGTTTTTCGGTCGTTTGATGGTGAAACCAAACCAAGTCAAAATTACATATAAATCTCGAAGTCAAATTGAACCAAATTATTTGGTTTATTTTGGTTTGGTTTAATTTGGTTCGTCGGTTTAATTTCTTTATTTTTTAAACATTTTTATAAATAATTATTATGTTTTTTTGTTACGTATTTATTCAAAAAAATTAATAAGAATATATGTAGATAAATAATATATATGAAAAAAATATAAAGAATAACCATGGGGCGTGGTTCAAGTGATTTAATCATTTGGGCTTGCAGGCTTTATGCCTAAAGGTCGAGAGTTTGATCCTTAGAGCCACATGGGGAGAGTGTGCTTTCGAATGGAACTCACTCGACCGGGATTAGTCGGGAGTCCAAGTGGAGTTCCGGATATCTGGGATGACAACAATTATAAAAAAATAAAAAAATTGAAATTCGGTTTCTATTTGGTTCGGTTTTTCAAACTTTAAAACCGAATCAATGATCGAAAATCGAATTTTATTAAATGTCGAAACCAAATCGCATCACACAACCAATTAATCAAACCATAATTCAAAATTCGATTTGATTTAGTATGAAACTACAATTCAAGTCGATTTTTACACAACCCTACTCTCCGCAACTCTGTGACACAAGTCATCTAATGGCTGAGATGCGGCATTAGCCTTCAAACATTTTTCCCATCGCCTTGGCTTCCTCTTTGAATCACCGTCTAATGTCTTTCAACCTTTGCACCTTGGCTTCCTTAATGTCTTTTAATCATTATGATAAAAAAAAAAAGTAGAAAAGGTGCAATTTTTATAATCATTATATGATAAAAATAGAAGTTAAAAAGGTGCAAAGAGCAATCGAACCCAAGGTTGTGAAGAACTTACCGCCATGCTTTTTTTTTTTTTTTATAGATACTTTACCGCCATGCTATATAAAGAGAATTGGTAATAAACCATATGATTAGGCTTTTATTTGGTTCATAAATTGTATATAGGATTAATAATTCTAAGTGCTTAGTAATCCCATGAAAGAAGGATTAATTATAATTAATCCTTCTTTCATGGGATTACTAAGCTTAACACTCATATTTTATCTTTCTAAAAATAATTTTTTTTTTTAAATTAGTTTCTAAAAATAACCTTTCTTATTTAATTTATTACTTAACTTGAGTATAAATTATCAATTAAAATAAATATCCTTCCTTATTTAATTTAATTTAGGTGATTTTATTATTTTATCAAAATCTTAAATAAAATATTCTACCAAATGAGGGATTACTAGTACTAGAATTAGCTAATGATGAGGATTATTATTTTTTTTTTACCAAACAAGGTATAGGATTATTAATCTCTTTGCTTAGTTAATACTAGGTTAACACTATTCCTTAGAATTAATATTCCGTCAACCAAACGAACACTAATAGTTCGTTTGGTTTGATGGACTGCTTAATTAATTCATGGGATTAAAAATAAGACCATATTTATTATGTGGTATTAAAGTAAGGCTTAATACTCCCAAGGAGTAGTTAGTCCTGTAAGAACGGGATTAACTACCGGGTAAATTACTATTACCCACCTTAGGTTTATCAAAAATAACTACTTCATTCACGACTTTTCAAAAGTCAACCGTTTCCCTTGACGTTTATTAATATTAGCTACTTCCCCCTTCCGTCTCTCACACCATCAATGGAGGGACCAAATTTTGAAAAATAGAATGTAGTTTAGCCCAAAAACTTATTTTTTGTCAAAAACTAATTTAATTTGGTCCAAAAACTTATTTTTCTTTCAGAAAAGTCCATAAATTCATAAAAAATTATAAAATTTACATAATGTTTTAAAAAAATTTTATATATTATTTGGGATTTATACAAATAGAAATAAAATTTATCGAACTACTTAAAATATTATTTTAAATTTTAAGATCTATTAATTATATAAACTAGAAAAATGAATTTGATAATATTAACAAAAATTTATAAGTCAAATAATTTTTATGAATATATAAAAATAATAAAAAAATAAATTAGTCACGAACGAGCTCGAGCCGAGCTCTTTAAGGAGTCAAACACCGAGCTGCTCACAACCCCATTTACAACTAATTTCTACAATTTGTAAAATAAAATAATAATTGCATTCATTAACAAAATTACAAAATTAAATTAAAAAGAAAACAAAAAAAACCAAAATACTCACCTGGAAATGCAGCTAACGGCGGCGGTGGCGGCTTACAAGGCTTCTTCTCTTCGTTGGTGTGGAAGATTACGGGGCTTTTTCTCTCTTCCTCTTTGTTTTCTTCCTTCTAATTGTCTTTTGTTCTTTTAATGTTAATTTTTTAAGGTTGCAGGTTTTGCAAGTTCGGTTTCCAGAGGTTGCAGCAAAGAGAAATGGAGAAGAAAAGAAAAATGAGGGAGAAGAGAGGGAAAAGGAATAAAGAGAGGCGCGCTGCTGAATAATTAAACCTAAATTTAGCGATGGATTAGCGACCTCTATGATCCCTCGTTGATCTGTCGCTAAGTTGTTTTAATTAACACATGTTAATTACTTAGCGACGGATTCGCGACTTATACCATCCGTCGCTCACATTTCTTTTTTTAATTTTATTTTCCACTTATTGACAAATGGCTTTTGTCTCTAAAGCGTCACCAATCCGTCGCTATCTTTTTTGGCGTTAACCCGAGCCAAATTTCCCAATGAAATACTGACCGATCCAAATCCATCGATAAAGGCTTAAAGACAATGAACGTATTTTACTTTTATTTAAGGCTTACGATAATCAATTACTACATTTAATTTTAAAAAAAGAATTTAAAATATTTTTTGAGAGAAAATTTAAAAATATTTCACTATAATTTTTATTGTGGTGATTGGATTTTAAATACTACAACTTATAATATTATGAAACAAAACCTTGAAGAATTTAATTTTAATTTTTAACATAAAATTATAAATTGAGGTGTGTGTGCAAATAATTTTTAACAAATTAGTATTTGTAAGTTTTCTTTTAAAAAACTTAATAATCTAGTTAATAAAATCATTTAAATTTTTGTATAAGAAAACTTAATTTGTAAATAAATGTTTATATGAAAATTTTTAGTAAAATATTTTATTTATTGAAATTGCAAATTATTATTAAATAAAACACTTTAAAAAATTTTAATATATATAATTTAAAATTTTACAATCACTTAATTTTTTAAAAATTATATTTATTAATTAAATATTAGTGAAATAACATTTAAAAAACAAGAAGTAAAATAAAATACCTTAATTTAGAATTTTACTTTAAAAATTAAAAAAATCTTCAGTTTAATAGTAAAATTTTTTTATTGTGGTATTATAAGTTCTAAATTTATATTAATTTCAATTTCAATAACAAAAATATTTTATTGAAAAATTTATTTAAAAATTGTTGATTCATTTAAGATTTATTTATTTGATTTATTAATTAGGTTATTCAATTTTAAAAATAACTCGTATGTCCTAATTTGCTAAAAATTAAAAGTTCATGATAGATTTGTAAAAGTAATTAAAGTTTATGATTTTTTTTTTCAAACAGTCCAAACTGTATGTTTTGATGTGGCGCTTACATGGACAAATTTGTTAGAATCCGGTCGCCATGTCTGCAGCCCGTCGACGGAATTTTGATCGGTGATTGGAATTGCAATTTTTAAAAAGATCATGTACTAAATTGTAATTTTTAAAAACTCATGACTAATTTACAAAAAGCGCTAAGCGATCGATAAATAACGTTGGGAATTCGTTGCTAAGTTTGTCAGTAATCATCTCACTTCTATATTCCCAAAATTCGTCGCCATTTTCTCTCTATTATGTCTTTAATGATTAACAGATGGTATCCATCGGTAATTCGTGTGTTTTTAGTAGTGGATACCAACTTGAAGGATTGTGAGCAACTTTTGAGCGAAGACGAGACTTGGCATAATAGGTTTAAATGTGATGAGTGTATAAAGGATGTTGCATTAGGTCGAAAGATGTTGGATAAATACATATCTGACTTTCTTGCTCTCAAGCAAGAGTTTGCAGAGGTGAATATGGAGTCGTTGGACACAAGACTAGAGGTGGGCGGGCAAAGTGAATATGGATCAAAAAGAATTATGCAATACGGTGATGATAGAGTTTTATGTGTTCGTTAGAGTCCTCTTCTTTCTATTTGACTATAAATTGTGGTTTAATATTGCTTTAATTTTTATATGGTGATGGTTTAGTAATACTTCTCATGAAGTGAAAAGGCACCTTGCAATACTTTTTCCTAATGATGAAGGTGATTTTTTTGAATTTTATGTTTTTATTTTTGTCTAGTTTGTTAATCGTAAAAAACGAGATTTACTAGAATTTTAAATAATTTTTTAAATATTAAAAATATTTTAAAAACTCATTTTTTCCTAGACTTTGACCTGAAATATGACTCGTTTTGTCTTGATATGAGCTATTATGATCAAATCTAATATAATTTTTCTCATTCACTATTATATGTATCAATTATGCAAAACAAGATTTAAAAAGACATAACACAAATTTTATACCAAGTAAGGTTTAGCATTACAATCCTATGATTTAATTAATCCTGTTGTAAATGTTAATCCTTGGATTATTTATCTTTCAACCAAACGGACTCTAGGTGTACAATATATATACTAAACAATGGTTAATTAATCCTATTGTAAATGTTAACCTTGGGAGCCTCTGTGGTTAATTAAGGGTCAATGATACCAACTTGAAGGAATGTGAGCATCTTTTGAGTGAAGACAAGACTCAGCATAATAGGTTTAAATATGATGAGTGTAAGAGGGATGTTGTAACAAGTTGACAAATGTTGGATAAATACAGATCCGACTCTCTTGCTCTCAAGCAAGAGTTTGCAGAGGTCGATCAAAATATCAAGACTAAAGTTTCTCAGATCAATCGGGCACATGTGAGAATTTCATCTCTTCCAGAAGTTTTTGCAGTTGCAGCCCTAATGAAGAATAAAAAAAGGCATGTGACATGGGAGTTATCTGTTCTACTATCAGAACTATCAGATGAAGTGAAAAGGCACCTTGCAATATTTTTTCCCGATGATTAATGACACACCCAAAATTATAATATGCACATAAATATTTTAACACATAATTAGCTAAGTAATAACATTACAATTATTTTTGAACAATTTCAAGTTGATTCACACTTTAAATATGACTTTTAAAATAAACTTTTATAAAGGAAATATAATCAAAATCTTACCAAACTTGAATTAATAAGTTTAATATCTTTAACTTCAAAAACATATATTATTACATAACCCAACAAACATATTTTTATCAAGTAGCATCACAGGCTTAAAATATGCAACTTAAAATTCTCACAACAATCAATACACACAAAAACCCAACATGCCCCTATACTTGTGATAACTCCTCTGGCCCACTTGACAGTGCTGGTTGATGAAATATGGAGCAATGCACAGATAGGACTTTCTATTATCACCCAAACCTGAGAAAAATTGCTAAGCAGTGAGCTGGCGACTCAATAAGTATTTAATATACATATATTAAGCAAAATTATCAAAGATTATATAAATTAATATGTCACAAAATTAATTCACAAATAGTCTTAAATTCAACTAATTCCAAATTTCCACCAAACAAATAATTCCAATTCACAAGTACATTTCCATCATTTCATAATCCAAATCAATTCAAAATTTTTCCATTCTCAATCAATCCAAATCTCATCCAAAACATAGTCATCTCAATTACTTCAACTTTGTACAAATTCATAATTCAACAATAACACATTATCAATAACATAGTCAATTAACACACATAAATGATCTATTTATGAGAAATGTAATATGTCCTCACAATTTCCTTTCAAATCCTCACATTTCATTTCATATTTCATTTCACAATTTATGGTGGCCACCTAATGAGACTATCTACCCGGCTCAGTCTCATTATCTCACAACAATCGTGGGTAGCTATCCGCCTGGCTCAACTTTCCCACATCACTCCTTTTCTTTCAGTGAAGCTATCCGCTCGGCTCAACTTCACTATCACATGCTTTATTGCACAAAGCCACCTTTCTCATAAATTTCACATCTATGTGAGGTACAACACAATCACAACCAATTCACTTCATAACACATCACAACCAATTCATAAACTCATTTCAATCAATATCACATCAATTCACAATCCAAATAAAATTAACTTCCAAATATCAACTCATTCTACCAAAAAAATATTAACTTAAAGAAGATAAAAATTTCATCTAATTCATCCACTCCCAATTCAACAAGCGAATAGCATATAAATTATCACTCAATCAACTAAAACATATCAATTTAACTAACATAGCAATTTCCACTCAATATACACAAAGTTTAGTCTATTAAATACTTACAATAAAAATATAAGATAACAAGATAGTCCTAATGATCTTTTCTCTCAACTTCCTTGCCTTTGGACTCACATATTCACATAATCAATTCAAAGTAGAATTCAATAACAAAACAGATATATAAACATTAATCATTAATCTGCCTACAATATCCAAATTCACCAAATGAACACCTATACATGATTTTATATGATGCATGAGATGAATGATAACATGACAACATGTATGGTCATGTAGGTAGCTAACATTTACTGACTTTAAAATATACCAAAAATTATATACATTTGATAAAAAAATCTAATATTTTACAGAATTATACTTCCATCTAATTAGAAACCGTAGCAACAAGAATAACCTTAAAATCATATGTATAAATAAAATTATAATTTATTTTATACAGCTGCTTCTGTACTCGTATCGGCAGAGTAGTCCAAAGTTTGACCTTAAACAATAAACCAAATGGATTAATTTTTTTTTTAAAATTTTACAGGGTTGTAGTGCACATCCTAAAGTTTCCATTGACACCAAATTCGCTCAATTTGGACTTGTATAACTCAAGTTATGATCAAAACCTTGAGGCTATTCTACACATGTCAAAAATCAGCAACATGCACTTTAGAGAAATTCATGTAATCAACCTCAAAATAATATTATTTCCACAAATTGATACATGATTCATGCTTAATCAAGTATAATTACATGATTACAACTTAAAATTAGATTTTCTCAAATTTCTACATGAATCCTAATTTAATTATATTGCTACAAAGAAATAATAACTCACCTTAATTAAGCTTCTAAACCTTCAATTATTCTTCACTTAATCTAAAGCCTTGAAGGAAAGTTTTTAGGATTATTTTGATGGAGTAGAGTAAGATGGCAAAATGAGAAATGAAGGGAGAAGAAGAAGGGAGAAAAGAAAAAATAAAGAATAAGAGAAGAAGATGATGATAGGAGTTGTAGTGGTTTCAGTGGATTGTCCACTAACTAGTTTATTTATTTTATTATTACTATTGTGACACCCTTAAAAATATAAATAAATATCTAAAGTTTAATATAGTAATTAACCATAAATATCATTATCATCTTTATTATTATTATTTATTATTATTATTATTATTATAATACATCATCATCAATAACATTATTATTATTGTTATTAAAATGAAAGAAAAGAAGAAAGAGCAGAAGCTCTTCTTCGTTATATATATATATATATATATATAATCTCTCTCAAATTTCTAACTCCCATAACTCTCACACATGGAGTTAGAATCAAATGATTTTGGTGTCTATGGAAACCTGGCCTCTCAACCTTCATTTTAAGTGGTATATCACTGGATTTTACCGCGTAGAATTTACAGATTTGAGGTAAGAAATTCTAAACAGAATTTCTCATTTTCTATTAAATCCGTTTATTGTTTTATAAAACTGATTATATATCTGTAATCTAGAGTTTGAGAGGAGTCCAATGGTGTTTTCAAAATTTAATTCTGACAACATCTGAACCGCGGGCCCCACGGGCACTGTCCACATATACGGTACTTTTCACATATACATTACTGTTCACGTATACGATACTATTCATGTATATGGTACTATTCATCAACAAAATATGCCGGATTCAATTTTTCATACTGATTTTAATGGTGTAATTAAAATATAAAGATTAGATGCTGGTTTTGGATAAAGAGCATCAAAATTGAAGGGAATGGAATATAATCGCTAGTCAGGTGAGGAAATAAGTTATTTTGTGTGTGTGAGGGTACCCCGGTTGTACCCCTGGATTATTGAGATGCATGCTGAATGCTAATATTTAATTATTGGGTGAAATATAAATAGGTAAATTTAATTATTATGGCCTATTAAGTAAGTAATTAATTAATTAAATAAATTTATGTATATTAAATGAAAAATTACTGTGTGTGTGCTCATATGCTATATTTTGATAGATGGATTTGGTATTAGTAAATGGAATGTAATTAATTGAACTGTGAATTGTGGATTGATGTGGCATTGGTTGATTTGTAAATTGTGAATTGGACGGAAATTTTGATGTTCTATAATTAATATGCTTTTGGTGAAATGAGTTGATATTTGGAAGTTGGTTTTATTGGATAGTTAATTTATGTGATGTTAGTTGAATCGAGATTTTATAAATTGGTTGTGATGTGTTGTGAAGTGAATTGGTTGGGATTGTGTTGTGCCTCACATATATGTGAAATTTATGAGAAAGGTGGCTGTGTGTAATATATATATTAAAAAAAATATTACCTTTCTCATAAGTGAAAGGTGGCTGTGTGCGAATATATTGCCTTTCTTTGAAAGGTGGTTGTGTGCGATATAAAAAAATATTAATTATCTTTCTCATAAATGAAAGGAGGCTGTGTGCGAATATTTTACCTTTCTCATAAGTGAATCATTTATGTGTGGTGAATGGTGATAAGATTTTGATAATGTGGTATTATTAAAATTGTGAATTGGTGAGAAGTTGAAAGACTTGAAATGGTAGTGATTTGG
>CANYLF012764467.1:0-10944 GCA_948193215.1 Bocquillonia castaneifolia
AGGCTTTTTACCATTGAAAATGACTGACTGGCGTTGGAGACCCAACACCCATCTTCCTTGTGGTATTAAGCCCAACACCAGTCATATGAGTGGCGTTGGGCCCAACTCCACTTGGAAGAGTGGCGTTGGGCCCAATTCCACTCTCTAGAGTGGCTTTGGGCCTTTCAAACTTCCAAATGTTCAATTTTGCAAAAAATTAACTGAGGAAACATGCGAAATGGTTTTAACTATCGACCAGTAAAATTTTAAGTCATTTGGACACTCGTAGAAAAAGTTATGGTGAAAACTGTCAAAAAAATGCATCGTTTATGCTTAAAACTAGGGTTTTGGAGGAAAACGTGCTATGTAAGCTTAGAAAACACTCAATGTGAGGCAATGCAATCTCTAAAAGCAAATTTCAACTCAATTCATGCTACTTAAAACATGAACGATCATCATTGGGCCTCCGAGCCATTTCTGTATTCCTGTGTCAAAAATTAGGTGTTAACAGTTTGCCCCCGCTTTGTCGGAGGTTTGTAGTATTATCCAATAATATGGAAAATGATGACAAAGCCAAAACACATAATTTTGGAAAAGAATTACATACCTCTACTTCGATGTGCGAAGCTTAACCTTGGACCTCGGTTGCCTTGGTTTAACTCCACGGGGATTTACCTGACTAGACTCTCAGGGTTTTTGGATCTTGATCTCGAACCTCGGCTACCTTGACCAACTCCATGGGAAAATATGTAACTTAGGAATACTATCCATGTGAAGAATTGGAATACTAACTAGGTGCAAGAATACTATCCTGGCTCAAGAGTCGAAATACTATCCAGATGGAGGAATCCTATCCTGACTTAAGACGGAATACTATCCAGATGCAGGAATCCTATCCTGGCTGAAGAAGTGAAATACTATCCAGATGTAGGAATCCTATCCTGGCTTGAAGGTTGGAATACTATCCAGATGCAGGAATCCTATCCTGGCTGCTTCATTAGGGAATATCTATTTACTGAGACTTAGATTCTGACTGCCACTGGGGATGTTTCTTTTTTCAAAACAACTTTATTAAATAAAATTATTCTACCTTGGAAAAGAATTCTTTCAGAATAACTCCACTGTGGAATACAAGCTTGTTGAAATAATTGCGCTTGAAATGACTCTGCTGGGGAAAGGAAAATTCCCTCAAAATATTTCTAGCATTACTCTCACTAGGGAAAATTATCTTTTAAACATAAAATTATCATTTATATGCTCATGCTCACTGTAGATACCTTATAAACTTGAAACAAGAAAAGAGATCTCTGAAAAAGATATTTTCTGTAATGTCTGTCATTTCTTTTATAATCCTCTATCATTTTCTATCATTCTGACTGTAATCGACAGCCATTCTTACTAAGCCTCTAAAATTTGCCCCCAATTGGACTTGAATTGGCCTTCTTTGGCCTTAATTTTGACTTTGGACCTATTTACAACCAAACTTCTGTCATTCTTTGAAAATTTTCTTCAAGGACCAAAGCGGTAATTTGCCAAATTGGCAATATATATGGTGGGCTGTTCTATTTTTTGCCAAAAGAGAATTGAAAATTTCACCCAAACTTGATTTCTCTCTCATTACTTCATTTCTCAACCAAATTAACTCAAACAAAAAGAAAAATGGCTAATAATACGAACTTAGAACCCGTCTGGAACCCGATCAGCCTCTTTTGGGTTAGAGAAGAAGTAATAAAAGCTCATCCTTGTGGAATTTAGAGAGGAGGAAGGATTTCTCCACTGTCAAACGCTAGATTCAACCTTTGTGGCTCAATCGGAGACCAGGTAAGTGTCTAAACACTTCATTTTGATTAAATTTTGACTGGCATTATGAAATTTATCGAAAATCTGCAAAGTAAAATAGAATTGGTGGCCAACGGGATTGGACAGGTTCCAATGCCACTGCCAGGTGGCGTTGGGGAGCGGGCCACTACTAGGACTAGTGTTGAGCCTAGTCTTGGTCCCGACAGTGATTTCAGACTTTGAACAGTCCTCCAATGCATGTTTTGATGATTTAACGTGTAAAAATAGACTGATATATGCACGTTATGAATGATTTAGACATGATTTACACATTTTATGTGATAATATGTGATGAAAATGATGTTAAATGATGTAAAATGAATAATTATTGTACAAATGATTTTAAAGTAATGTATGAATAATAAATGAAACAATTTAAGGATCAATGAACGAATAATACAATTGTGTTGAGTGAATGTTAAATATAATTATGGATGGATGAATGTTCTGTTGGCCTCCAAAATTAGAAATAAAGAATGCATGCAATAATCTAGATGACTGAGTTAGGAAACATACCTGTTATTTATCTTGTAGGGGGATGAGACTACCTTTACCTATAATGGAAATTTTTCCAAGGTTTGCACTATTTGGATGGAATTACCACTGGGTGTGCAGGCTTTAGTACTCCAGGCTGGATTTGGCCATCTTCTTTCCACATTTCCTAAGAATGTGGATGAGCTTGTGACCTCCCGTTGTGATCGCCGTTCCATGCAGGCATTGATGGAGCGATGGTTTGATACTACCCATACATTCCAGTTGCCATGTGGGGAATATACTTTGTCTCCAGCTTCTTTTTCTACTATCTTTGGATTAGCTTGTGATGGTGAGCGGGTTTTTTGGGATGGAGGGATATATTCTGTCCATCGTGATGTTCAGAACGAGTATATCTTCAAAATGTTAGGTATGGTTCCTGGGCGGAAGAGCTCCAAGAAGCTCTATGTTGATGCATTGGCTAGACACCTTTCAAGCTATAGGCTAGAGTTTGGCTAGAGATTTGATCAGATGGCTCGTGTCTTCATTCTGTATCTACTGGGTAGCACCATCTTTTGTGATACGAACTCTACCATTGGTTTGCACTTTATCCCTATTCTGAGAGATTTTGATCAGATAAGCGGGTATGACTAGGGCTCCCCAGCTTTGGCCTATCTATACCTTTGCATGGATAGGGTTTTTCATGGTGGTATGAAGTTTTGCGGCTTTGGCATGCCACTAATGTGAGTTACTTCGGCTTTTTCCTTCCTTTGATTGCTTCACTTGCTTTATGCCTCTCTGACTCTTCTTTTGCATGTCTGGGCTATTGAGTTAGGCTTGATTTGCCAGTTCTTCCTACTGGAGCGTAGATATAACTTCCTTGTCCTCAGACGTTAGGGTCTATAGCGACTGTGCATTCATGCTGCTGACGTCAACGGTCATCGCATGTACCTTATCTCACTGACTGCTTCTAGGGTAAAACAAACAAAAAAAAAACTTGTTCGTTCAAAGGTAATTGACATGAGTCTGAAAATACTTACCTTGGTTATCTCTATTTCAGCTTGACAGGGGATAGATGGGCTCAATGGAGGGATTGCCACCCTATGCTATTGTATCCTTGCCTAAGGATGATCTGAGGATTCTTCTGGAGGGTCCGGGAGTCAGGATGTGGTTCGTGGGAGAGAGGACTCGATGCTAGTACATGACCGGCTTTTGCAGAAGGCCTCGTGATTCTCCTATTGACATGTTTTGGGGACACGAGCTGACGAACCAGACTCTCATTGTAGCTCTTGATGGCTTTGAGTGTACATCCTTCCTTTCTTGCTCTAAGGATTACACTTCTTTCTTGCGTGCGAGGTGCCTCCCGGCGTTACCATTATCACCTAGGATGCTTGCGAAGGTAAAATGTCATCTTTTCTTCATTTTCTGATGACTGTATGTCTTGGTTACATGACTCACCATCACTTTCTCTTTTCAGATATCCATGGGTGTTGTGACCTTCTCTAGTTCTGATGAGGATGAGGATGATGGAGATTCTGGAGGCTCTGATGATGATGATGACTTTGCCCCCAGTCCTGTGCCGGTTGTTGCCCCCGGGCCGAGCAGGAGGACCCATGCTTCCGCTAGAGGAGCCATGCATAGTTCAAAGGCTGCTAGATCTTTTCCATCCCACTATCCATCCAACAGTCAAGGGGATGTGGTTCCAGGCCATATCACTGAGTATCCTGGGCTTTCTGTTCATCATAGGACTGTTGCTGGCTTGGTTGAGCATACCTTCCATCCCGCATCTAATCCTTTTATTTCTTACACAGATGGATGCACTCATGTAAGTCATCTCGACATTCTTTCTCTAATTTACACTTGTATCTGGATTCACCCAGGTTCCTATTGATGAGGTTTCACGACTGTCCACATACTTTCATGCCAGCAAGGCCCATCTGGTAGAGACCTGTGATACATGGAGGCAGGCTCACAGCTTTTCTTGCAGGATGGTTACTAATTTGAAGGCTCAGCTTGCAACCTTGGATATTCCAACTGAGGGAGCTGGTGGAGTTTGGATTAGCGAGCAGTAAACTGGCAGTGAGACTGAGAGTCAGCCAGTAGGTGGTGATGAGGAGGACTCTGAGGAGTCGGAGGAGGAGGAGGAGGAGTAGACTTCCCGTTTATGTGTCTGTATTCGAACTTAGTTTTTCTCGATATGTACCTGTATTTTACACTTAGTACAAGTATGTGGATGTATGCTTGATTGTTAAACATTATGGATGTATGCATGTTTCCTATACTACTATTGGTGAATGCATGCAAACCTTCTAGTTAATGCATATGTATGGTTTTGTGGATTTATGTATGCATGTATGTATGAAATGTTATGCATGGAATCCTCCTAGAACTCCAAAAATCTGTATCGGTCATCGAATCACTGAGAGGAATCAAGCCATGGCCCAACGCCCCTCAGGGGAGTGGCTTTTGCCATTAACGCGATAAAGGGACCGGCGTTTGGTGGTAACACCACCAACGCTCGTCCTTCATTTCTTTGGGCTTTTTTTTACAATTTTCACTCTGTTTTAACTCCTTTTTAAACCAGGACTTCCCCAGACTTCGTGGTTTATAAATAGAACCTCATAAGGCAGCTTTAAATCATTAGAAAACATCAAACACCCTCTTCAAAAGTTCAAAGATGTTTCAAAAATCTACAGACACTCTTAGAAAACATCTAGCAAGCATGGAAACAGCAACCTAGAATTCTTTAGACCAATATCACTTAGCAGAGTTCAAGGCTTTCCTAAATTTCTCATTTGACATCAAACTCCTTCATGCAGCTTCAGAATGTTGGAGTATCAAACATCATGTCTTCCGCTTCATCGGAGTTGAACTATGCCCCTTGTTTGAAGAATTCAAAGGCATCCTCAATAAGTTACACCGTTCTAATACTTCTATGGCATTGCCTTCTGCTTATAGTCAAACCCTGAAATCTCTAACTAGTTTCTTTGGATTAACCCTAGATCAGATACTTTCATGTATTGAGGGTCAATCTCTACTAACTCAACCATTATTGGAATTGGGGTGTTCTAAGCCAAAGAATAGTAGGTTTTGGAAATGGTTTACCAGTTTCTGCCTTTATGCCCAATTTTTATTAGTTTCTACTGAAGGTAGAGGTAATTTCCAGGTTGCTCATGTTCTAGAACAAGTTGAGAGTGGCCCTAACCCTTTCCCTATCATCTTGGTTAAAACCATTATTGGCTTAGACTCTGTCAAACACACTCAACGCCTCCGAGGTAGCCCATTACTTCTTCAGGTATGCATCCCTTATCTATATTCTTCTCTACTAATCTTGATTGATTCATTCTGACATCTTTTTTAACCAGATCTGGTTGAAGGAAAAGATAGGTGTATTGATGCCCCTGGTAAATCTTACAACTTATAGGCCTCGACAGTTTCAATTTAGAGGGCATGTGTTATCCAAGGCTGAACATGTTGCATTAGAGATTTCTAGTGGATAGACTAACTTTCTCCTATCTATGAATGAAGAATTGATCTACTGGCATTATCCATGGTGGAAATTGAGCTTCGTCATTACCTCTATGATAGACAACTGTGTGTAGATTACTAGCTTTGGTACTATCACCTTCTATATCCCTTCCAGAATCTATAGGCAGTATGGCATGACTCAAAAAGTATTACACCCAGTTCCATCTTTCACTCCTTATACTGTGATTTCATTCTTCTTGAGGGAAATTCATTCTCATTGGGCTAGTAGATCTTTTGCAAGGAATCTGGACTTCACACAAGGATCAACTATTGATGATGAATACAAGGCTTTGGTTGATATAGTAAGTGGGATTGTTGACCTGTTCATATTACTGTAACTGTAGATCTCTTGGCATGGCTTTATTTACAAGCTGAGTTGTCTGATGATGAAGGCAAAGGTGTTGAAGTGTATGTTACAACCAACAGAAATAATGTGAAAATAGCAAGAGAGGATGCAAGGAAGGAAATGAATGCAAACTTTGATAACATAAAGTGGCTAAAGAAACACAAGAAGAATTAGGTCTCATAACTGTTTCAATTATTCCTATAATGTTTTAGCTTTTTAATTATGCAGACACAGAATCAACTACTATAAGAAAGTTTGACACTTTTCTTTTGCAAGAGGTTCATTTTATTAATATTAGCACAATAAGCGTACTTTAACTTTTACACTTGATATTATTGCTTTCCTTAATTTCTTCTCTCATTGCCTTTATTTTGCCTAGAGTGCCTCTTAGTGAGGTTTTCACCCTAGCAGGCTTTTTGCCCTAATTTATGCCTAGAATGCCTTTTGCAAGGTTTTCATTCTAGCGGGCTCCCTTATTTTTGCCTGAGCAGCCCAAAATGGGTTTTCAACTCATCGGGATTTATTATTTTCATACATTTTTCTAAATGTAGTATTTCTTAAGATGATCCATGTTTATGGGTTCCTCGAACTCGTTCCTTTCTAGATCTGAAATCTTCATAGCTCCCTTGGACATGATCTTCTTGACCAGATACAGACCTTCCCAGTTTGGTTTGAACTTCCATCGAGGATCAAATGTAATGGGTATGGCTTGATTCAACACCCAATCTCCCTCTTTGATTGGCTTGACTCTGACTCCCTTATTGAAAGCCCTTGCTATTCTTTGCTGATACATTTGCATATGATGGAAAGCATTCTCCCTTCTTTCCTCTAAAGACAAGAGCTGCTTGTATCTTGCTTCAACCTATCATGCCTCAGGAATTTGGGCTTCTAGTACCACTCTCAGTGATTGAACTTGAGATTCGATTATCATCACTGCTTCACCTCCGTACACCAATGAATATGGTGTTTTCCCCTGTTGCACTTTGTATGGTTGTATTGTAACCCATGATAGCAAAAGGTAGTTTATCTGCCCAATCCTTGTAGGTCTTCACCATTTTGGCCAGAATCTTCTTAATAGTCTTGTTAGCTGCTTCAACTGCCCTAGCTTATGGTCTATAGGGCGAGGACTTATGATGCTCAATCCTTTCCTCCTCTAACAGATCTGCAGCTTCTCCCTGGAATTGCACACCATTGTCTGAAACAATGTGATGCGGTTTCCCAAACCAGTTGATGAGCTTCTTATAGATAAACTTAGCCATATTCTTTGCTGTGACTATTGGCAGTGAGACAGCTTCTACATACCTTGAAAAGTATTCGATGGCCACTATAGTGTACTTAAGACTATTAGAAGCTGTCGGCCTCATCTCTTCGATGATGTCTATCCGCTAAGCTGAGAATGGCCAAGGAGATGTTATATTGTGAAGCTCAGTTGGTGGCAAATGTATCTTATTCCCATGTAACTGACACTCATGGCACTTTCTGACCATGTTGATACAATCTCCATTCATCTTGTCCTAGTAGAATCCCTATCGGACTATCTTCTTTACTAAAGTATGTCTGCTCATATGGGGTCCACAGACTCCTACATGAATCTCCTTCATGACTTCTTCTGCTTCTTATTGGTCCAGACATCAAAGTAGTACTCCATTCAAAGCCCTTCTGTAAAGTATCCCTTCATGGTAAGTGTAGCTTCTCGAGTTGACCCTTAAGGCATATTTTTGCTTCCCATTAGCTTCTTCTGGATATTCCCACTTTTTTAGAAATTTCAAGATCTCATAGAACCATGGCTTTTTATCTATAAAGTGTTTTTAAAATTTTTGAAAATATTTGAACAATTTTAATGATTTTGAGCATGAGAACTAGATATTGCTGCCCAGAGCATGTGATAAGTGAGTTTGCATTTGCATTGTCATATTGATGTCAACTGTCTTGCATTCATCATGCATACATGTGAGGTTAGTCAGTCAGTCATGCTGCAGACCCTTGGTGATGTGGGTCATCATCGCCCTGGAGCACAATATCAGGTTCTCAGGCTAATATAAATGAAAAGGATTTTGAATATTGTACAAATTTGATAAGATTCTAATGAGATTTTAAATGCTCTTGTATTTAAAGATTATAAATTCTAATTGTTAATTAATAAATTCAATGAGTGCAAAGGTTTCTAACTCAATTTTTAAAAAAAAAAAAATTTCTTCAAAGGAATTTGAAGATTTTGAATTTCTACTTTGTTTTTTGAGGAGGAAATTTTAACACCCATATCTTTATTTAATTGGTTATTATACCCGAGTGAAATTATTTTAGAAATAATACAATATGATTTAACAGTTATTTAATTAGTATTTTAAATTATAATATGATATTAATTATAAAAAATTTATTTAGAAACGATATACTCTTAAAAACATATGTATATTCTTAAGAAACTATTATTTTAAATATTTCATCACATAATTGTATAAAGACTAATTAATTAAGTCTGAATATTTCATAATCTAATTCTTTTTCGAAAGCCTTATTTCGGATATGAATCTAACTTTATGAAATTATAAGAAATAAACTTATTATCTTATTATTTTATTAGAATTAAAAATAGTTTTGGTATAAATATACATAATGATTTCTTGGATAAAAAGAATAAGTTTACAAAAATTTAAGGATTGATCTTGTAATCTTCAAAATTACGGAAGTGTCCATTAGTTCCATTTTGGTTGGCTGCTTAAGTGTTGCCTTGGGTAGAAATATGGAAAGAGAAGGGAAATAGAAAGCAAGAGAGAAAGAAAGGAAGGCATCGGAATAGAGATGAAAAGTTGCTTATAGGAAAGAGGTCAAGCATCTAATTTTCAATCTTAATAGCTCAAGTAAATATTTTCTTCTCTAAAGTTCTCAATGATTTTGCAGAAGCTTATATTTTGAGATTAAACCTTTAATTTTATTCACCGTTTTTACTCATTAAATTCCACTTTGTTAAATTCAATTAGATAAATTATACCTAAGAATCTTTAACTTCTAAAGGATCTAAGTCAATAATTTGAGAAATTATCAAACTTTATTTTATATATCTATTCAATCAATTTTACTATTTTTGTTTTAGTAGAAATATTAAATGCCATAATGAATTTTAAGAAGGATTTGAATATCCTCGTGTGATAATTCAATTAATCTCCAGAAATTATGGTGGAAAATTTAAGTATTTATTTTTGCCATTTTTTTAATTAAATATTAGACTACGTATTTGTAGTAAGGAGATTATTCTCTTTAATGTTTTAATAAGATTTCAAAATAGACTTGTTTAAAATAACCTAAATTATCATAAGTCTCATTTAAATTTATTTAAAATTTACTTGAGCCTTGGATTGAATTGTGATAGAGAATGGGATTATGTTTGGAGACCCTCGTACATCCACTTTTGATCCTCCATAGATGAATATATAATTATTTAGTTGTAATTAATTTGTTAAAATATTAAATTCCGTTATGTGAATTCAACCTAACACATCCACCACCATCCATCATTGATATTGTTTCTTTCTTCAAAGGTAGGCCCTAAACCATTTACAATAGTGTTGTGAAAAGCATATCACGATTGTATAACATTTGTGTAAATTTCAGCAGCCTCCCGGCGTGGTTCTCCAATTACACTATTTGAGATATATAAAAAATAATGCAACATTTACGCTTTATTCAATGAAATTGCAATATTTCGTATATATCTTAATGTGCAGTCGGAGAATAAAACCAAGAAGCACCAAAATATATATATACACAATCATTTTACCGCGATATTGCTTAACACGTCCTTTCATAAACTGTCCACAAGGAAAATTCAGTGTATTCAATTAACTTTTAAATACACTGGACGGTATTAATCTACGGTTAACTAAATAGATAGAAACGACGACTTTAATCGTTTCCACGAATGAAATTTGAATTTGCTGCAAGGAGGATGCAAACGATTCAGATATTTTTAATAAATTTCTAATATCATATGAATATTAGAAATTAATGTCAAGTATTCAAATGAATACTGTGTAAATCGCAGAACAAATTCGAAGAAATATTGGGAATAAGATTATTATTTTCAAAATTTTTTTATTACTTAATTACTCTTGATATAATTGATGCATCAATGCGTATTGAATTTTTAACATTCGATGCAGGGACGCTACAATCGAAAATGAAAATTATTTAAATTCACTTATTGGGTCTTCGTTGCATGGAAGATGCAAACGAATTTTGATTTTAATAATTTTATCATTCATTAATTTTTTTACTAAAAGCGCATAAATAAATTGAAATCCGATGCAAGGAATATGCAATCGAACACGATAATTATTTAAAATGACTCTAGTGATTCACTGCAACGAAGATGCAAACGAAATCGATTTTAATACCTTTTTTTCTTTATATTTGATAATTTAATTTACTAAGTATCTAAAGGAGGACAATTTTTATAATTCGATGCAAGGAGGATGCAAATCGAATATGATTAATGTAAGTTATTTCACTTTATTAATTCGGTGCAAGTGTAACGACTCGAATCTAACACATTGTAAAACGGATTAATATATATAATGATAGTAATTAATCATAAATTAAAATCCAATAAAAAATTTCCTTCGAAAATAAAATTTTCTCTGAAATAGGGTTGCAACGATCATTGTGAATAGTGCAACGATCGTTGTGGATGAACAGTGATCGTTGTAAAATACACGAAAATCGGCCAAAATCCAGTAAGGTACACGAGCTCGTGGGAAAATAGCAACGAGCTCGTTGCAAAT
>CANYLF012764712.1:0-11190 GCA_948193215.1 Bocquillonia castaneifolia
GATATCTCCGATGCATTCTTGAACATAGCTCTTGGTAAAGATGTGTTTATACAACAACCGCCTGGATAAAAATTCTTCTTTCTCGAATTTTTTTATAAGTTGGAAAATTCCATCTATGGCCTCAAGCAAGCACCGTAACAATAGTTTAAGTGTCTTACTATCTCTCTATTGTCTCTTGGCTTTTGACAAAGCAAGAGTGACTCATCTCTTTATATTTAGTTCGCTCTTCAATGATTTTATATTGTATTGTCTATATTGGTTGATGATATTCTCTTCTTGGGGAAT
This sequence comes from Bocquillonia castaneifolia, assembly GCA_948193215.1. Taxonomy (NCBI): domain Eukaryota; kingdom Viridiplantae; phylum Streptophyta; class Magnoliopsida; order Malpighiales; family Euphorbiaceae; genus Bocquillonia; species Bocquillonia castaneifolia. The sequence continues at coordinate 286 of CANYLF012764712.1, forward strand.
TCGGTTTCCTCTATTGATTTCATTACTCACAAGCTTTAACAAAGATTCAAGCTATGGGATCTCAGCTTTCTTGGTTATTTTCTTGGAATTACTCATAATCCTTCTGGAATTCATCTCTCCCAAAGAAAATATGCTAGGGAATTGCTTGATCATACGTTAATGACGGCTGCCAATTCCATTAGCTCTCCTTGTTCCAAGACAAAGCTTTGGCTTCAAGGTAGCTCTTTTGATAATCTTACTTTGTATCGTCAAATTATTGATGGATTACAGTATCTTTGTATTACTCATCCTGATATTTGTTTTACGGTTAATAAAGTATCTCAAAATATACATGCTCCTGCTCTTTATCAATGGCAAGTTGTGAGGCGGATTCTCCATTATGTTTTGGCACAGTTCATGGAATTCTACTTCGGCAGTCCACCAATAACCGAATTTCTGCATATTGTGATTAAGATTGGGGTGGTGATGTGGATGATCGGCATTTTACAACGAACTATGATACCAATTTTAGTTGCAATCTATTTACTTGGACATCCAGAAAGCAGGGTACAGTTTCCAAATCTTCCATTGAGGCTAAGTATCGGGCATTAGCGCACACGATTTTGGAGTTTGAATGTCTGTGTTAGGGAGCTCTCGATTCCTTTTTCACCACCAACCTTGTGGTGTGATAACCTTAGTGCTACATATCTCTCTATCACTCCCTTTGTTCATAATAGATCGAAGCATTTGGATATTGATTATCATTTTGTTAAAGAACGAGTGACCAATAAACAAATTCTAGTTCGCTATATTTCGAAGAATGATCAAATTATTGATTGTCTCACCAAAGCATACCTTATTATGTAAATCTATAGCAATTCAATTCATCAAAAGTTCATATTCATTACATTCCAAGTGAAGTGAATTAAAGACATGACTAGAGAAAACAGAAATGTAGGCACTAGTAATCATCAAATTTATTCACAAATGAAATAATTTTCTTTAATGAAAATTCAAACAAACAAGCAATAGAAAATCAATTAATAAACTAGTGTTTTAACAATCAGATTAGGGTGGTGTTAGGATTTTCATTTAAATTGTGGAAATCCAAGTTGGACTTGGATTGTTTTAATTAATTCTTTATTTAGTATAGCTAACACATAAAAGACTCGGAAGGATTCCTAATTAAATTGGAAAACTTATATCTTGGTGAATAAGTCTAGGGTGTCTATATAAATAGATAGGTAGAGGCATAAAAAAAAAGTATGTGAAGCAAGGAAGCAAAATACAAGAACAACTTGGGATTTGCAAGTTTGAGTATTGGCTTTGGTAAACATTCAAAGGGGTTTCGTGAAACATTTTTTCTTTTGTATTTCTTGTTTTTCTCTAAGAATATTCTAGAGGGTGAGAGTTAATTTTTCTACTCTATGTGAGAGAGTTTATACAATAAATTATGGGTTTTGGGTTTGATCAACTCAAGGCAATTTAAATTTACTTATATTGTGGTTTTGTTCTCATATAGTGAAAAATTGGTATCTCTCCGTGGAGGTAAACAATTAATTATCGAACCACGTTAAATTATTGTCTTCACCTATTTTTTCTTGGTTTGGTATTTTTTTATTTGGACATTGCTTGTTGTTTGTGTGTGTTTTTCTTCCAACAAGTGGTATTAGAGCATGTTTAGATCTACATTCAATAAGCATGTCAGGCAATCTGCTATCACTTTTCATAGTTGAAAAGTATATTGGAAAATGTAGTTTCACTCTTTGACAAAGAAGGGTGAAGGATCTTCTAGTTCAATAGGGAGTGGCAAAGGCGTTGAAGGGAAAGGAAGGTAAACCAGAAAAGATGAGGGATGAAGATTAGGAGGAGCTCAAGGAAAGGTGTGTAAGTACAATACGCCTTTGTATTGGTGATATCAATATCAATAATGTTTTTGAAGAAAATTCTGTCACAGAGATTTAGAATAAACGGGAGACTATTTATTTGTCTAAGAGTTTGACTAATAAGTTAAATCTAAAGTGGAAGTTATATAGGCTCAGGATGTTGGAAGGTGGGAATTTGGTGGAGCGCATGAATGAATTCAATGGAGCCTTAGATCAATTGAAGAAAATTGATGTTAATATTGAGAAAGAAGACAAGGCGCTAATGCTACTTTCCTCACTCCCTAACTCTTATGAGAATTTTATTGACTCGTTGATTACGGGAAAGGATTCTTTGACTATGGATGTTGCACGAGCGCATGTCATTTCTCTTTAAACTTGAAGGAAATCCAAAGGCGAGGAGAAAGATGGTAAAGAATTGGCCTCTCAAGGTGTGAATTAGCGATGATGATCTTTTGACAATAGTGGATCTAAGCAAGGCAAGCCTAGATCGAAAGTTAAGAAATTGGATGAAATTCGGTGCTTTAAATGCAAAGGGTATGGACACTTCAAGAAAGATTGCTTGAAGGGAAAGAAAAGAGAGGATGATGAGGAAAATCAGATTTCTCTTGCTTGGGATGATGGAGATGCCCATGTAATCACCAAAGGGAATGATGTTTCTTTTTGCTGGCTTTTAGATTCTTGCTGTGTTCCTCATATTTGTTCAAGGAAGAAATATTTTGATACACTCTAGGAAGGAATGACTACAACATTAAAATTGGGAAATAATTCTAAGGTGAAAGTTATAGGTGTTGGCTGTTTGAGATTCAAAATGCTTTAATGGAAAGGTGATGACTTTGAAAGACGTAGCATACGTTCCAAAGATGTGCAAGAATTTAATTTCATTGAGTGTATTAGATTCTAAGGGTTTTATTTACAATGCTAAAGGTGGAATTCTAAGAGTGACTCAAGGTGATAAGGTCCTAATTAAAGGAAAGTTGCATCGTAAAGTATACCATCTAGTAGCTAATGCGGTGAAGACCTCAATTATTAATTGGGAGCAGGTGCACACAAGGAATGGTTTCCAAGGTGGAGATGTTATGAATGGGTTGAGCCTGCCGGTGATGTGGAGAGGTTGGGGTCTCTCTCCTAAGTCAAGTAGCGCAATTGACTGGTTTCAAATGCACATGGTGCATTTGGCCATGGTTTAAATGAGGGTGTATGACCAAAATCTGATTCTGGTATGTGCAGATGGGGAAAATATAGGCCAATACAGTTTTGCAATTCAAGTCAAGGTGGAGATAGTTAGGATTTTGACTTAAATTGTGAAAATCCAAGTTGGACTTGGATTATTTTAATTAAGTCTTTATTTGGTATTGTCAGCAAATAATAGACTCGAAAGGATTCCTAATTAAATAGGGAAACTTATTTCTAGCTTGGTGAACAAGTCTAGGGTGTCTATATAAATAGACAGGTAGAGGCATTAATAAAAAGTGGTTGAAGCGAGGATGCAAAATACAAGAGCAACTTGGGGTTTGTAAGTTTGAGTATTGGCTTGGATATTTTTGGGTGTGGGTAAACATTCAAAAGGGCTTCAGGAAATACTTTTCTTTTGTGCTTCTTGTTTTTCTCTAGGGATATTTTCTATAGGGTGAGAGTTTATTTTTCTACTCTTTGTGAGATGGTTTATACAATAAATTGCGAGTTTTGGGTTTGATTAACTCAAGGGAATTTCAATTTGCTTGTATTGTGGTTTTATTCTCATATAGTGAGAAATTGGTATCTCTTCGTGGACGTAGGAATTAATTATCGAAGCATGTTAAATTCTTATTTTCTCCTTTTTTTTTCTCGGTTTGGTATTTTTTTTTATTTGGACGCTACTTGTTGTTTGTGTGTGTTTTTTTTCCAACAACTGGTGTTAGAGCGTGTTCAGATCTATATTCAATAAGCATGTCAGGCAATCCGCCATCACTTTTCATAGTTGAAAAGTATATTGAAAAACGTAGTTTCACTCTTTGACAAAGAAGGGTGAAGGACCTTCTAGTTCAACATGGGGTAAAAGCATTGAAGGGAAAAGAGGGTAAACCAGAAAAGATGAGCGATGAAGATTGGGAGGAGCTTGAGGAAAGGTGTGTAAGTACAATATGCCTTTGCATTGATGATAACATTATCAACAATGTTATTGAAGAAAATTATGTCACGGAGATTTAGAACAAACTAGGGACTATTTATTTATCTAAGAGTTTGACCAATAAGTTACATTTAAAGAGGAAGTTATATAGGCTTCGGATGTTGGAAGGTGGGAATTTGGTGGAGCAAATGATTGAATTCAATGGAGTCTTAAATCAATTAAAGAAAATTGATGTTATGATTAAGGAAGAAGACAATGCGCTAATGCTTCTTTCCTCACTCCCTAACTCTTATGAGAATTTTGATGACTCGTTGATTACAGGAAAGGATTCTTTGACTATGGATCTTGCACGAGCGTATTCGGTTTCTCTTAAAACTCGAAGGAAATCCAAAAGTGAGGAGAAAGATTACGAACATTGGTTTCTCAAGGTGTGAAACAGCGACGATAAGGGTGGATCTAAGCAAGGTAGGTCTATATCGAAAGTCAAGAAATTAGATGAAATTCAGTGCTTTTAAATGCAAAGGGTATGGACACTTCAACAAAGATTGCTTGAAGGGAAAGAAAAGAGAGGATGGTGAGGAAAGTCAGATTTCTCTTCCTTGGGATGATGGAGATGCCCATGTAATCACCCAAGGGAATGATGTATCTTCCAGTTGGCTTTTAAATTCTTGCTGTGTTTCTCACATCTGCTCAAGGAAGAAATATTTTGATACACTCCAAGAAGGGATGACTACAACCTTAAAATTGGGAAATAATTCTAAGGTGAAAGTCATGGGTGTTGGCGGTGTGAAATTCAAAATGTTTAAAGGAGATGTGATGACTTTGGAAGACGTAGCATACGTTCCAAAGATGTGCAAGAATTTAATTTCATTGAGTGTGTTAGATTCTAAGGGTTTTAGTTACAATGCTAAAGGTGGAACTCTAAGGGTGACTCAAGGTGATAAGGTCCTAATGAAAGGGAAGTTGGATCGCAAAGTATACCATTTAGTAGCTAGTATGGTGAAGATCTCAAGTACTAATTTGGAGCAGGTTGTGCGCACAAGGAATGGTTTCCAAGGTGGAGATGGTTATGAATGGGTGGAGCCTACCGGGGATATGGAGAGGTTGGGGCCTCTCTCCAAAGTCAAGTAGCACAATTGTCTGGTTTCAGCTGCACATGGTATATTAGCCATGGTTTGAATGAGGGTGTAGGACCAAAATCTGATTCTGGTATGTGCAGTTGGGCAAAATGTAGGCCAATACGGTTTTACAATTAAAGTCAAGGTGGAGATAGTTAAGATTTTGACTTAAATTGTAGAAATCCAAGTTAGACTTGGATTATTTCAATTAAGTCTTTATTTGGTATAGTTAGCAAATAATAAACTCGGAAGGATTCCTAATTACATAGGAAACTTATTTCTAATTTTGTGAACAAGTCTAGGGTGTCTATATAAATAGACAGGTAGAGGCATAAAAAAAGTGTGTGAAGCGAGAAAGCAAAATGCAAAAGCAACTTGGGATTTGCAAGTTTGAGTATTGGCTTGTATATTTTTTGGTGTGGGTAAACATTCAAAGGTCTTCTAGAAACACTTTTTCTTTTGTGTTTCTTGTTTTTCTCTAGGGATATTAAAGAGGGTGAGAGTTTATTTTGGGTTTGATCAACTCAAGGGAATTTCAATTTACTTGCATTGTGGTTTTATTCTTATATAGTGAAAAATTGGCATCTCTCCGTGGACGTAAAAAATTAATTATCGAACCATATTAAATTCTTGTCTTCTTTTATTTTTTTTTGTTTTTTTTTCAATAGGTGGCTCGCTAGCTGGAGGTGGTTGGTCCAATTAAGAAGCTAGAGCTTTCAATCAAATCTGTACTTAGGTCATCCCACTTGGATTTTCATTAATTTAAAACAATAAAAAAACACTATTAATTAAAAGTTTATTCTGTCTTCCTACACATAACCTACTGGTAGAGACATTATAATCGACTTGAAAGACACAGGTTGAAATCTGCCACCCCCAATTATAAAAAAAAAAGTTCGTGTACATATATTTTATTGCAGATAAAAGTATGCATCTACAAATAGTATATATTCTCGGAGAAGAAATTGGTCTTTTGAAGCTTGGATTATATTATATCTAGCAAATTTTAGATAAAAGCTCTGCAAGGTGTATAATTTTACTTACCTTTTAATAATTCGGTCATATATGCGGATCATCATATGTGTGGGTGGATTTAATTTTCATATAAATATATAGTTCATTGTAGATCATGGTTTTTATAAGAATTTTTCTGTGTTGGTTGTTCGATAAAAACTCTGTTTAATTTTAACCACATGCCTACCAAACATGTTATTAGTATTTTCATTGCATCAGAATCCATATCATCGATGTCGAATATGAAAGATTCGCAAACCATAAACTTTAAATTTTAAGCCACCTATGATTCACACATTAGAATTGATATGTGTAAATCTCAATTTAGTTAGAACTGTCATCAACTAAAAGGATGTTAGATTAAAATGTTAAAAATTTAATATCATACTGAATTTGATAGTTCATGCTCTAGATATATCCCTTAATAATTTAGACCCTAGATCTATAAGAAACTGTAACTAGAGAGATAGGTGGCTCCACATGGTTGGGATATGATTGTGCCCAGAATCTCCACCTATTTTAGTTACTTTGAATTGCCAAAATTATCACAATTTGAATAAAAGTAGTTACACCATTTAATTTTTCTTAGTGTGTTTAAATTTGGTCTTATTTTATTTTTACCGGATAGATCTTATTAAAATCATTAATTAAAACTATTTTGTATATTAATTCAAATACGAGAAATAAAATCAGTTGCCAATAAACTAAATAGTATAAAAATTAATAACAACAAAGAAGACGTACGCTTCCTTTCTCACTTGGTCTATGCATCTTGATACATAAACTGATCATTTTCTCTTCTCTTTTTGGTGAAACTTTCATACTTAATTATTCTAAGCATCGATCCACATATATCTATATAATAATTAATTATACAAAATAAATCAGTGCAACTCAAACAAGTCTTTTAATAAGCCTAACCCTCAAGCCATGCTTCATTTGAAGTATTATACTAGGTCTAGGGATCACCTCCTTAGTTTCCACAACTTCAACGTGATAATTTTGAACAACAGTTGCTGCAGCCGCCTTCATCATTCTAAAAGCCACTTCCTTTCCAATACAAATTCTGGGTCCTCCATTAAATGCAAAGAACTTAGCTGCAGTCTCAACCTTAAGTCCTCCTTCCTTATCTAACCATCTCTCCGGCCTGAATTCTAAGCAATCATCTCCCCACACTGAGCTCATCCTTCCAGTTGCGTACGCTGACAAAACAACTATCACATTTGAATTAACTTTGTGACCGCTTGGAAGAATATCAGATTTCACTGGAGTTCTATGCTGAAAGGGAACTGGGGGATGCAGCCTTAATGTTTCGCATAAAGTTGCGTGAAGATAAACTAACTTGCTCAGCTCTTCTTTGCTGCATATTTGTGGAGTTTTACCTTCTTTCTTCGGGAAATTTTTGTTGAGTTCTTTTCTGATTTTGGCTTCAACATGTGGATTTTTAGACAGAAGCCAAAACAGCCAGGAGAGAGCTGGACCGGGAGTGTCAGATGACGCAAAAATTAGACCGATGATATTGTCTCTTACAATTTCCTCTTCGAGATGTGAAGTTTCTGCAATCTCATCATCTGTAAGGAAGGATCTTAAAGCATCAAAGCTCCGGTCATCTTTGTTAATTTCTTCATCTGTATTTTTCAGTTCTTCTTTTTTCATCGACATATAATTCGCCATAACTTCATGTAAAGTTCTCTTAGCAGCCCTTAGCTTCTTCTCTGTCCCAAGCTGTAGCCACCTTTTTAACCTCCATAAACGTCCCGGCAAGATGTGCCTGTAAAATATTGCTTCACAAGCGTCATCAATGGCGTTTATGAATGGAACTTCAGGGAAACAAATGGAGAGGCTTTTGGGGTTGTACCCAGTAGACATCATTGAAGCAATATCATAAGCATGCCTTTTGAATAAATCCTGCAAATCCACCACAAGACCTTGTCTGGCTACGTGATTAAGAACTGGGATTAACCCATTATTTACATTTTCAAGAATGACTTTATCGATGAAGCGGTGAGCTTTTTGGTGTTTGAAAAAGGATTGGGCAAGTTTTCTGTAGTAAGTCCACTCCTCAAAATCTATATTGAAAAGTGAATTTCCCAGAAAATCAAACAGATGTTTGGACTCCAATCCTTTAGGGTAATTCAAGAAATTCTTGGCGGTTATATAATGCAAATTTGCAGGGTCACTTGTTGCTACCATGTCTAATTTAGCAAACCAAGGACCACTGAAAACAAATGTGCCATTGCTTATCTGAAGAATTTCAGCTATTTTATCGTAAATCCGATGACTGTTGAGAAGTAGCAATGGCGACATTCCGATGAAAGGCCAGTTCCTTGGAAGACCACTATTGGTTTTCAACAAGGAAATTAAGAAAAAAAAGAAAACAATTGCTAAGATCAGTTCAATGTAGGCTACTGCCATAGTTTGTGAGTAGAAAAATATAGTGTATATAATTATATATTGATGCAATGCATACAATATTATCAGATCAGATGCTCTATACTATAGCTAACACCACTTTATAGTAAGGAGATGTGTATTACATAATTGGAAAGTGATAATGACAGAAATTATGAATTTCCCATTTGAATGTGTGACCAGTCGCATAAAGTATTCATGTTTTCACACATTTGATGTAGAGTTTCTAATTGTATGTGTGAGATGACTTAATACTTCTTTCATTCGGATATAGGTATCTCTTTTGAGTTTAACACACATATTAAGAAAATAATTAATTTATTGTATAATTCATTAATATGACCTTATTAATTAAGAAAGAGAATACCAGTGTTTAATTGAAGGAAAACTCTTACCTAGATCGGATCCATGTTTTTTTATGGACCCAGTCAATAAAAAACCATCAAAATGTATTTTTAAATTTTAAAAATAAAGGAAAAGAGGAAGTTATTACACTTTGGTGGTTTCCTATTGGCCGGGTCTATAAAAAAACATAGATCCGGTCTAGGTAAGAACTTCCCTTAATTGAAATATAAATATTTATTACATGAATATGTATAGAAAAATAACATTAAATATATTATTGAAATCTTAAATTATCCTAGAATGATAACAGAATATGAATAAATTTTTTTTCAAAGAAAGAGAATTAATTTGGAAGGGGGGAGTAATTTCTAGTGATTGATGATCCATAATGAGAAAAATAATTAATGCCGCTGAAAACTGCAACGAAGGCATATTGATGTTGCTGATAACCGCAACTGTAGCAAACTGACAGCCCGTATTTATTGGTAAATGGCTCGGAATGGTATGGTATTGAAGTTTAGCTCATACTTCGAAGTGGGTACATTATTTTAAGGAAAATAATTGGGAGCGCAATCAAAGCCAAATGGCTGAATAAAGATAATTAAATATGAAAAACTAATTTGGTCTCATAATTATAGTCCATTTTATATTTTCAACAAATAATTTTATTAGTATAAAATATCTATTTTTGATGGGATAGCATAAATTATCTATATTACCTCTAATTGATAAATTTATATACTAGCTTAAAAATTGCAACTCGCTCTCATTAATTATTTCATACGTGTATTTTTTGGAGATTCATGTTATTTATTATCTATAAACTAACTTTTTTAAAATATTTTGTTTTGAAAATGGACTATTTTTATGAGACGGAGGGATTATAATTTTTAAACATATCATTCATTTAATAGTTTTTCAAATTAAACCTTAAACATTTCGACTCGTTTCAAACATATTAGTGTGTGTCTAATATATGTCACACTAACATGACATGTTCTAAGATAACAATCTTCGGTTAGTTAATTTAAAATTCTAATAAAACTAGGAAGTCGTTTTTTAAGTGATTGATACGAATCACTATCTTAAGCCCAAAAGGCTCAAGGAGCCCATTGCATGCTAGGCTCACATTAGCCCTTTACATGTTCTGACACCTTGAATCCTAAGTCAAGGGGGACTCTCATCACAAGGGGGGTTCCTAATTCTAGGGGAACTCTAACATATAATAAAAAAAGGAAGGACTCCTAAGCCTATTAGGACTAGGATTCCAAGGCTTAGGGGGATTGCTTCAACTACTATATAAACCCCTGCCATCTAGGGGATCAGGTATCGTTCTCTCATTCACATACATTTTGTAACATCCATATCCATAATTACATGCATTAGTTATTCATTAGCATAATTAGTGGGGTTAATTTTTATTAATTGTGCATCATTAAGTATAATCGTGTATAGTGAGGTGCATAACATTTTATTGGTAGAGTCATATATATGGGAATATGGAAGTTTGAGTTAGTAAGGACCTACTTGTAAGATAAGTTATGGAGTTATTTGTACAAAAAGTATGAGAGTAGGGTTAGATTGTTAGTATGGTTAAGATGGAGGAGGATTTTTGTAAAAAGTAGTCTAGAATATGGACAAGTGTCCATATGATGCTAGTAGATGACAAGTGGCATGAGGGGGTGAGGAAGAGTGGCAATAATAATTAATTTAATAATAATAATAAAATAATGAGTTAGTGGAGGATCTCTACAAGAATCCTACACTCTTCCTTCTTCATCTTCTACATTTCTCTTCTTACTTTGCCTAATCCTCCATTTTTGAACCTCAAGCTCTAAAGATATAGTAAGTTTAAAGGAGATTTTCTTGTCTAGAAGATTAATTGGAAGACTAGAAGCTTAATTGAGTAAGTTTATTTCCTCTTTGTGATGGTTAGTATGTTAGGGTTTTGTAGATTTTGGGGTTTATGGTTTCTTAAGAAGAATATATGCATAAATATGCATTTTATGATTGTAAATGTGATAATTATGTGTTAAATGCTTGA
>CANYLF012764819.1:0-13444 GCA_948193215.1 Bocquillonia castaneifolia
GAAATGAAATGTGAGGAAATGTGAGAATAAGTCATCCGAGCTTGATTTGTTGTGATTGCTATGATTTGAGATTGGTTGATGCTTTGTGAAAATGATTTGGTTGTGATTTGCCTTAAATGAGAATTGGTGTTGATAGTATGCTTACATGTGTAAAGTATGTGATGTTTATGTGTATGGAGTGGTTTTGGCTTAATATATGCTAGATTAGTTGATTACATGATTATTGAGTTGCCAGCTCACCCCTTGGCATATTTTTCAGGTTTAAGATAGAAGTTTACGTGCATTCAGTAGAAGTTCATGTGGGCTAGTGGATACGAGCATTTGGTTATGCATTTATATATGTATGCATTGGTTTTCAATTTGTTAATTGACATATGTATAATGAACCATTTGAAGTGTTTATATAATTGTAAAAGATTTTGAATAATGATTGAATAAAGTTGGTTTTGGTTCAATATATGTTGATGAAGTTTTCAATGTCCTTTGTTTATAAATACTATTGTATTTTTAAGTTCGAAAAGTTTGACATATATTCTAAAGGAATTTGAGTTGGTTTAAATACGGTTTTACCAAGGAAATGCAGAAATACTGTTTTAAAACTGTGTTTTCTGTTAAAAAAATTTCGGATTGGTGATTTTTGGCTTACAACGATCGTTGCACTATTCACAACGATCGTTGCTAATTTGCAACGAGCTCGTTGCTATTTTCCCACGAGCTCGTGTACCTTACTGGAATTTTTAGAGATTTTCATGTATTTTACAACGATCACTGTTCATCCACAACGATCGTTGCACAATTGACAACGATCGTTGCACTGTTCACAACGATCGTTGCAACCCTATTTTCAGAGAAAAATTTATTTTTGAAGGGAATTTTTAGGTGGATTTTAATTTATGATTAATTACCATCATATATATATTAATGTGTATTATATGGTGTTAGATTCGGGTCATCACATTATCATGTTCTGGGACCTTCAAGAGTCGTCAGATTAGGCCGAAAGCATAAAAAATGTTGGCCTCAACTACCTTCAATCAACCTTATTTTGAGCTTAACAACCTTTTATTTGGTGTCTAACCAAGTTACCAAGTGTGTAGGCTGAGTTTTAAAGAGTAAAGCCAAAGATTGTAAAGTGACCCTAATCCCCGGCCGCGACTAAGGACACCTTTACAACATGGACAATCTTGACTGCGATTGAGTAATCGCACCAAGGACTAGGAAGTCCAAAAGTTGGCCTAAACTATTAGGCTTCTAAAAGTTGGATCCCCCTGTGATGAGTATGTCACCCCCTCAACTTTAGCTAGGCAGACATAAAGAACTCCGTAGGCTCACCTGCAACCAGAAAGTCGCCCCCGCGAGCAAGAGAAATAGAATGCCATTTCAAAGCTCCAAGTGGATCAAGGGATCGTGCCAGCGACCATGACGATCGCCCTAGTGACTCTCATGGAAGGAATTAGATTCAAGATTTTGTCACGCCCATGATCACCCAATTGCCCCCGCTATTTAGACTTATAAAATGTTCTTTTCCAAGCCCCTTCTGGCTAGCTTCACCGCGACCATGACAAAGAAAACTAACCCCACGACCATGACAGTTCTCAAGGACAAACTAGCCATTAGATTTCTTTTTGAAATACTTAACCGCAATGAGCAAAACCGCTCCCACGACCCGACACTCTATAGAGCATTAAATTCAGTTGTAAGTGGCTGTTAGAGACATAACTCACTTTGTATCTAACAGCTAGTTTTTGGTATTTTGGCTATAAATACCTATCATAAATGTCTTCAAAGAAAGATACACAGTCTTTGATAGCCAAAACTCTTGCAATTAATTTTCTCAAAGTTCTTTGTAATTAATTCTTTGTGAATTAATTATGTATGGGTAGATTGGTCTCTTAAGTAATCAATTGGGATTGAATGCTTGGGTTGAGAGCATCTATTACCTTGTACTAGTGTCAATCTTGTGAGGATTGGGGAACACTAGGGTTGGGCTTGGTGTTAGCCTTATAAACACTAGGTTTTTGAGTAAGCCTTAGAAAAACTCTTGTAAAGGTTTAGTGTGAGCCTAGCAAACACTAAGTTGTGAGTTAACTTGTGAAAACTATCTTGTGTATCCTTGGTGGATTAGTGGAACCTCAAAGTTTGTCTTTGAGAGAGTGGACGTAGGACATTGATTGTCCGAACCACTATAAATTTTCCTTGTCTCCATTCTTGTGATCTTAAAATTTTTAATTCCGCACCAATTCACCCTCCCTATTGGCTATTTCAGTTGGTATCAGAGCCTTGTTGCTCATTTCTACCATAAGTGGGAGTCAAAGATCATAAATCATGTCAGGTGAAAGCATCACAAGCTTGGGACCTTACTTCGATGGAAATGACGATCCATGTTGGAAATTAAGGATGCAATCTTACTTGGATAGTGACTAAATTGATGTTTGGGATCAAGGCTTAATAGAATGGAAGCCACCAATACAAACGATTGGAGAGGTGACAACTACACTTAAAAGGAATGATTGGGTCGATGCACATAGGAAGAGCAATGGTAAAAACCAAAGAGCCATGTCTATTCTCTTTAGTTCTTTGTCAAGAGAGGAGTGCTCAAGGGTACAACATTGCACAACTACCTATTCCGTATGGAAGACAATGGCCAACTATCATCAAGGCACCACTTCAGTGAAGAACAAGAAGGTAGAGCACTTGGTCTACCAATATGAGGCCTTCTAGAAAGTTGCCAATGAGAATGTCACCACACTCATTAACCGGCTTCTCGCATTAATGGACAACCTAAAGAAGTTGGGCAAAATCTATAGCATAGAGGAAGTCAATAGCAAGATTTTAAGATCCTTGCGTACAAAGAAGTTTGAGGCAAAGATTGCTTCCATTGAAGAATCCAAGGATCTTGCTACATTGGCCACTGATGAGCTCAAAAGTAGTCTCCTTATCTATGAGATGAACCTCATGAAGGATGAGGAGGATGAGAAGCTTGAAAAGAAAGAGAAGAAGGAAGAAAAGAAGAAGTCAATGGCTCTTAAGTCAACACAAGAGCATAGTGACAATGAGAAGTCCAAAGAAGCCACAAAGGAAGAGGATCTTGTACTTCTTTCAAAGAAAGGTACTCAAGTTCATCAAAAGAATAGATGGCTTTCCTAGCAAGGGCAAGGATAAAAGAAGGAAAGACATGAAGAAGATTAGCACAGTCAAGTACTATGAATGTGGAAGGAAAGACACATCAAAACCAAATGCCCATCACTCAAGGGGAAGCACAAGAAAATCTTTGGTGCAAATTGGGACAACTCCAATGATTCCTTCTCTTCCTCTCAAGAAGATGAAGTGATAGTGAGAGTGATGAAGAAACTGCCAACCTTGCATTCATGGCCATGGACAAATCTTCTCATTAGGTTACCTCTCCTTTCTCTCCATTTTATTTATCTTCTTATTCTTCTTCTTATGAAAGTGATGATGATGATGATGCCAAAGAGCTCATCAAGGAACTCAACTCTAAGTGCATTCTCTGCCATTCCAATATGATTGAGTGCCAAAACAAGTATGTAGAGAATGACAAATAGATTAGTGAGCTAAGGGCACAAGTAAAGGCTCTTAAGATTTCCAAAGGAGAACTTAAGATCAACTACAAGTTGAACTCACTAAAACTTCAACAATGATGACTCTTTCCTAAGAGAATGAATCATTGAAAAATGAAGTAGAGGAGTTGAGGGAATCCATAACCAAGTTCCTCAAGGGGAAGGAGAACATTGATACCTTATTGGGTCACAAAGGGCTCCTCTTGTGAGACATGACTTGGGGTTCAATGAGGCCCCAACCTCTTATGGCGCTCTTGATACAATCTTTGTCAGATCATCATCACCACCATAAATTTCTAGCATTCATGTTGCTAAGACTAGGAATCAGAAGCCTAAGTCTAAGCAAGGGGAGAAGCCATCAAATGGCTCTTTGACTAATAGGGCAACACCTTCTCAAGGCAAGCTAAAGGGAAAACCACAAGGCAAGCCTCACGGCTAGCCCTAAGGCAATCCCAAAGGCAAGCCTCTTTATCAAGTTCAAACCCCTAAGAAACACCATACTAAAAGGTAAAAGGCCTTAAGCAAAAGGACCTCTTCTCCTAATGTTCAATGTCACTATTGCTTAAGGAAAGGACACATTAATGTGTTTTGCCACATTAAGAGAGAGCATCTTAGGTTAGGCAAGTTTGCTAATGCTAACCCTCAAGGACCCAAATTCATTTGGGTACCTAAAAATAGGTAATTTTACTTGTGATTGTAAGTATGATCAAAGGCAACTATTAGAGCAAGCTTATGGTACTTGGATAGTGGATGCTCCAAGCACATGACCGATGATTCAAATCTCTTCTCCAAACTTGAGAAGAAGAAAGGTGGAACCATCACATTTGGTGACAATGCCAATGGTAAGGTAATTAGCATTGGCACCATAGGTAATGACTCTTCTACTTGCATTGAAAATGTACTTTTGGTTGATGGTTTGAAGCAAATCCTACTTAGTCTTAGTCAATTAAATGACAAGGGATTTAGAGTTACTCTTGACTTAAATACTTGCCTTGTTGCCAAGTCTTTGGATGATAAGGTGGTATTCAAGGGCAAAAGGTTAACAATGTCTATACAATTGAGCTACACAGCCTTACTAATAAAAATGTGAAGTGTTTTGTGTTTATTAGCAATAATGCTTGGCTTTGCATAGGAGACTTGGTCATGCGAGCATGGAGTTGCTTGAGAGCCTAAGCTAGGGGGAGCTTGTGAGGGAATTGCCAAAGATCAAATTATCCAAGAACATGATATGTGAAGTTTGTCAAAAGGGAAAGCAAGCAAAATCCTCCTTCAAGCCAAAGAATCAAGTAAGTACCTCTAAACCTCTTGAGTTGCTTCACAAGGATTTGTTTGGTCCAACCAAAGTAGCTAGATTGAGTAGAAAACACTATACATATGTCATTGTTGATGACTACTTTAGATACACGTGGGTTGCGTTCCTAGCTCATGAAAGCTATGCTTTTAATGCTTTTAAATCTTTCCGCAAAACGTTTTCAAAATGAAAAATATTATTTTACAACTTCTTTGAGAAGTGACCAAGAAAAGAATTTGAAAATGAATCTTTTGAAAGTTTTTATTCAAAAAAGGGTATTTCATAGAATTTTTTATGTTCAAGGACTCCTCAACAAAATAGTGTTGTTGAAAGGAAAAATTGTACACTGATTGAGATGGCTAGAACAATGCTCAATGAGTATGGTTTACCAACCTACTTTTGGGCAGAGGGCATCAATACATCATGTTGCATTTTAAAAAGAGTTTTCAAAAGACCAACTTTGAACAAAACCTCTTATTAGCTTTGGAATGGTAAAATGCCCAATATTTCCTATTTTAGGGTATTTGGTTGCAAGTGATACATTCTAAATACCAAGGACAACCTTGGGAAATTTTCATCCAAAATGGATGTTGGTGTCTTTTTAGGCTATTCCACCTCAAGCAAAGCTTATAGAGTCTTTAACAAAAAAAACTCTAGTGGTTGAAGTCTATGCATGTTACCTTTGATGAAAATAGTAAACTTAATCTTGTGAAAGGTAGTTCTTGTGATGATCTTGTAAGTACTTTTGAAAAGCTAAACATTGAGGAAAATGATGTTCAAACTTCCAAGGAGCCTGATAAAGATAACTCATCATAAGAAGATCATGCCAATGGATAAAGTGTTGATGATCAAGCACATGAGGATAACCAAAAAGAGCATGGAGATCTTCCATCTACAAGGATCTTCTCCAAAGATTATCTAATGGATAATATCATTGGTGAGACCTCTAAGGGTGTAAGTACTCGAAACCAACTTAAACTCTTAGATTCCAGTATTGCATTCCTTTCTCAAATTGAGCCTAAGAATGTTGATGAGGCCCTCCATGAGGAGAGTTGTGTTCTTGCTATGTAAGAAAAGCTAAATCAATTTGGGAGGAATAAGGTTTGGGACTTAGTCCCTAGACCTAAGGATCATCCAATTATTGGGACTAAATGGGTTTTTAGGAATAAATTGGATTGGCAAGGTCAAGTCACTAGGAACAAAGCACAATTGGTTGCCAAAGAGTATAACTAAGAGGAAGGCATTGACTATAATGAGACCTTTGCACACGTAGCAAGATTAGAAGCCATTAGGATTTTACTTGCTTTTTCATCATTCATAGATTTTAAGCTTTTTCAAATGGATGTCAAAAGTGCTTTTCTAAATGGTTTTATTAAAGAAGAAGTGTATGTTAAACAACCTACAAGTTTTGAAAACTTTAAATTTCCAAAACATGTTTTTAAGCATACTAAGGCCTTGTATGGTTTGAAACAAGCTCCTAGAGCTTATATGAAAGGCTTAATAACTTTCTTTGTGAAAATTGTTTACAAATAGGAAGGTTGTCATTACTCTATTCATAAAAAGGCATAAGCAAGATATGTTAATTGTCCAAATGTATGTGGATGATATTATATTTGGTGCTACTAATGAGAGTTTAGGAAAAGAATTTGCCGATTGCATGACTAAGGAGTTCGAGAAGAGCGTGATGGGTGAGCTCAAGTTCTTCTTGGGATTGCAAAATCAAGCAAGGAAAGGATGGCATCTTCATCAACTAAGCTAAATACACAAAGGAGATAATCAAAAGGTTTGTGATCGATGGATGCAAATCAAACAAAACTCCAATAAGCGCTACCACAAAGTTCAACAAAGATGAAAAGGGTAAGGATGTAGATAATAAGAAGTACATAGGTATGATTGGCTCTCTACTCTATCTTACATCTAGTAGACCTGGTATCATGTATGCCATGTGTTTATGTGCACGTTTTCAAGCATGTCCCAAAGAGTCTCACTTGTATACCGTTAAAAGAATTTTTAAGTATTTGCATGGCACAATGCATTTAGGACTATAGTATCCTAATAGTTTTGCATTTGAGTTAGTTGCATACTCGGATTGCAGTTTTGCTAGTAGTTTGATGGATATGAAGAGTACTTCTAGTACTTGTTAACTATTTGGCAATTGTTTGGTTTCTTGGTGAACTAAGAAACAAGTTAGTGTTGCTTTGTCAATCGCGGAAGCAGAATATGTAGCAGCGGGTTGTTGTGGATCACAAGTATTATGGATGAAACATCAATTGAGGGATTATGGCCTTAGTGTTGATCACATTGCCATCAAGTGTGACAATACTAGTGATATTAATCTCTCAATGAACCCAATTCAACACTCTAGGAGCAAGCATATAGACATTAGACATCAGACATCATTTTTTAAGAGATCATTTGCAAAAAGGGGATGTTGTGTTAGAATTCATTGACACAACTAACCAACTTGCTGATATTTTCACAAAACCTCAAAATGAAGAACGCATGAACTTCATTAAGAGTGAGTTAAGGATGCTAAATGGAAGCACCCTTTGATTTCATATTTTTTGAAATTTGGTTTCACCTTGGTTCATATGCACAAGACTCAAAATGAGTACCTTGGATTTGTCATGTAGTCCTAAGGAATCATTTCAAGTCATAAAGAAAGTATGGAATCCCTTGGCATTGAAAAGCCCTTAGTATTTTAAAAAATGAGTTTTGAACATGTAAATCACGGGCAAGATTCATAATGTCACAGCCATAGTTAAGGTCAAATATTTTAGAAAGTCTCTGCTTCATATGTCACGATCACAATTCTTGAGATTGCGGTCGTGGCTTAAACCCTATTTTTGAAAGAAGTTTATGTTTTATTGATCGCGCCTAAGTTTTTATCTTCACGGCCGTGATCAAAGCCACAAAATCCTTTAAAAGCTTCTACCTTTTCAAACACGCCCATGACTAAGTGGTTGCGAGCACTATCAAAATTAAAATTTTCAAACATACTAAATAATTGAAAATTGCGGTCGTGATATTCTCCATCGCCCCCCACCCCCCTGACTTTCAAATGTTTTTCAAAAGTTTTTTATTAACTAAACTCACGGATGTGATTTTTATGATCGCGACCATGGCTATTTTGAAAATTTTGAATGTTTTCCGTTTTCAAAAATCGCGGGGGCAATAACATCAATCGCGCTCATAACCTACATTTAAAATTCAAAAAATATAGCCGTTACTAACCATTTCAAAACATTGGAAAATGGCTAGTGTCAAATTTTTAGTGATTTTTCTGCCACAAGGGACTCCCACATGTCTATATAAACCCCTTTGTGCATATGGGTGAAGGTTTACACCTCTTTTCTTGTTTTAAGGCTTTTCTCTCATATTTTCTCTTCTACTTCTCCCTCAAAGCCTTAAAACTTGAACTTTTCTTTGCCTTTTTTGCATTCCTAGACACTCACAATGGGCAAAACATTTACTAGGCCCTAAAAAGGGAAAGGTCTAGTGGAAGATATTGAAAAAAACCTAAAGAAGGCAAGGACTATGGAGATCCCTCATCAAAAACCAAGTGGGATTGTGATTAGGGAACCTAAGAGCAAGAAGCTACTGCCTCTACCGAAGCCAAATCCAAACCTTCTCAAACTCAAACCCCAAAGCCACAAAAACCACCAAAAAGGCTACTCCTACACCCCAAGCCCAAACACAAGCACCTCCACAACAAACCTTTAGGCTCTTCTAGATGATCAAGGAAGGGCCAATTGAAACATCATCAATGCTAGGGAGTTTTTGAAGATAAAGAGGATTAGCTATCTTGCCTTGGAAGCTATGTGTACGAAGACAGAGATTGAAGAATACCTTGAGAACTTGAAATGGACTGAGTTTGCAAGACCTAAGTATCCTGGTTACAAGAATTTGACTTGTGAGTTCTTATCTACACTCCAACTCAACAAAAAGGTGGAGAAGGATTTGGGCTCATGTGTTATGAGGTTTCAAATGTTTGGAAAGCACCAAGTGATGCCTAAGGCAGCTTTGGATGCATGTTTTGGCTTCTCAAGTGATGGGATTGCCAACTTCAATGAATCAAAGATGGAGATTTCCAATTTTTGGAAGGAGATTGTTGTTTTTAAAAGGTTCTTGTCCTCACATTCACAAGCCAAACACCTTAGAGCCTTAGGACCTTTTGCCCCTCTACAAGATCATATGTAACACTGTCTTTGCTAAGAAAGAAGGCAATGACAAGGTTACATAAAAGGAGCTCCTATTTCTTCATTGTGGCATGAAGAACAAACCAATCCAAATTGCATATTTCTTTATAGACCACCTTCTAAGCCTTCAAACTGCCAAGGATTCAACTATTCTAGTTTGATCCTATATTTCCCAAATAGCCTACTTCCTAAAGTTTAACTTGAAACCCCTCAAGCCTACCCTTTACCCAAACCCTTGGAGCTTGCCATTATGGATGAGGGTTACTTCACCAAAAAGGTGAAAATTATGAGGAAGGCCCCTGATGGTACTTTTGAGTACTTGGAAGGGAAGCTAGACAAGGATCTAGAGGCTGAAAAGGAGGCAAAAAGGAAGAAAAATAGAGGAAGCAAGGGCAAAAAGAGAAGAGGAAGAAGGAAAAGGCATACCTCATAGGGATGACTTGAAGCTTACCAATATTGATATTGAGGATAAAAAGGGAGAGGCCTAAGTAGTGCTCCTAGGCCATTTTCATTAGGGTAGTAGATTCTTACTAGCCTCCAAAGCATCATTAGCAAGTTAGATGCTCATGATGAGGTCTTCACTAGGATGGGGCAAAGATTTGAAGGCCAAGATGAGGATCTAAGCTCACTTCATTAAGACATCAAGGCCATTCACACCAAACTAGGAATAGACCCTTGTGACCATGATGGTTTTTAGGCCCTTTGTGAACTTGTTTTCCATCCATCTCATGCATTTTAATCATTTTTAATTGCTTATATATTTATCTTTATCTCTATTAATAAAATTGATGATCTTTTGTGCTTATTGTTTCTTTTGTCTATACATTGCTCTTTCCCTATCTCTTTATCGCCTTTATATTTATCCTTTATGCTTAAGTAGATAAAGGGGGATAAATCTCTAGTGCTTTCCTAGTGGCACCTTTGTGGAACCTTGGATTGCTTGAAATACACCTTTGAACTCTTTTTAGACTTCAATTAACCTTTAGCATACTTGGTAAATATTTCTAAAACTTGTATTAAAAACTTTATCTTTAGCTCTGATCCTTTATCAAATGCTTTGATACTATTTTTTAATGCTGCACAAGTTGAGGGGGATCAATTTCCATCAACTCATACATTTGATCAAGTTTTGAAACCCTTTTTATGCCTTAGAGGTTTATGGGTTGTCAAACTCAAAACGGGGGAGATTGTTGGCCTTAGCTACCTTCAATCAACCTAATTTTGAGCTTAACAACCTTTATTTGGTGTCTAACTAAGTTTTCAAGTGTGTAGGTTGACTTTTAAAGAGCAAAGTCAGAGATTGTAAAGTGACCCGTAATGCCCGACCACCACCAAGGAAGTCGCCTCCGCGACATGGACAATCATGACAGCGATTGAGTAATCACGATCAGGAATTGGAGATTCTAAAGTTGGCCTAAACAATGAGCCTTCTAAAACTTGGATCACCCCTACGATAAGTATGTCGCCCCCATGACTTTAGCCAGGCAGACATGAAGAACTTTGTATCCTCGCCCGTGACCAAAAAGTTGCCCCCGTGAGAAAGAGAAACACCATGCCATTTCAAGGCTCCAACTGGATCAAGGGATCACGCAAGCGACCATGAAGATCATCCCCGTGACTCTCATGAAAGGAATTAGATTCAGGAAATTGTCGCACCAATGATCACCCAATCGCCCCCACGATTACAAGCTCCTTCTGGCTAGCTTCACCACGACATTGAAAATTGGCCCTGCGCCCTTAACAGATCTCAAGGATAAACTAGCCGTTAGACTGCTTTTTGAAATACTCGACCGCGACGAACAAAACAGCCCCCGCGATCTGACACTCTGCAGAGTATTAAATGCAGTTATAAGTAGTTGTTAGAGACATAACTGACTTTATATCTAATAGCTATTTTTGGGTATTTTGGCTATAAATACCCATCATAAATGTCTTCAAAGAAAGATACACATTTTTTGATATCCAAAACTCTTGCAATTTATTTTCTCAAAGTTCTTTGTAATTAATTCTTTGTGAATTAATTGTGTGTGGGTAGATAGGTCTCTTAAGTAATCAATTGGGATTGATTGCTTGGGTTAAGAGCACATATTACCTTATACTAGTGTCAATCAATCTTGTAAAGCTCGGGAAACACTAGGGTTAGGTTTCGTGTAGGGCTTGTAAACACTAGGTTTTTGAGTGAGCCTTAAAAAATATTTTGTAAAGGTTTGGTGTGAGCCTAGCAAACACTAAGTTCTGAGTTGCAAACACTAAGTTCTGAGTTAACTTGTGAAAACTCTCGTGTATCCTTGGTGGATTAGTGGAACCTTAAAGTTTGTCTTTGAGAGAATGGACATAGGACACTGGTTGTCCGAACCACTATAAATTTCCTTGTCTCCAATCTTGTGATCTTTTAATTTTTAATTCCGCACCAATTCAACCCCCCCCCCCCCCTCCCTCTTGGGTATTTCAAAAAATTGTTGAATGGGCCTGGGGGGTGTTGGCCACCTCTAAACAGGGGTGCACAACTCTGTCTTGAGGCATGTGCCTCTAGGGTTGCATGGTAAGCCTCTGGCCTGAGGCATGCATCTCAGGGTTGATTCGTGCTTCTTTGGATAGAGTTATGCTCCTCGCTTGATTCCTAGAATGCGAAGAACAATGTTTGGATTAGATTTAACCTACAAAACTTGGTCCAAAAGTGTACCAAGATACAAACAAGGATTCTAGAATTGTTTCCAATGATTAACAACACAAGATTACATCGAACATAACATTAAAACATCAAAAAAGCATCAAAGCTAAGATTAAAATGCGAAGAACATGAAGAACGTGTTCTTGGTGGATTCAACCAATTCCGGTGTTGACGGAGGGGTTTTCGGCCCAAGCGCCCAGGCTCTAGCGACCACGACACTGCTACTATTTAAAGTTAGGGAACACGCATTAACCTTGTTAAGGCATAGCGGAGAATGAGGAGTCACCACTCAAGTTGGTTCAGGATTGCCTTTTATAATGTGATGAACGACTCAATTTCCTTGAAAAGAGTACTCATCGTCATCACCTAGATGATTCTAGGTCTGGAATAAGCATCCCATAAAATGCATTTTATTATTTAATTAGCAAGTGCAATTATTAATTCCTTATTTTAACAGGCAATAAATAAAAGAAAGTGAATAACAACAAACACAATTAAATTGCACGCAAATTCACAATAGATTTAACAATAAAAAATGATCCCTAATTGTTTCTAGCCCATTTTTAATATTAAGTCTGACCCGTTAGTCCTAATCAATTACATGGAGAGCATACCAAAATATTATTTTCTACTTATTTTATTTACAAATTATTATAAAATATTTAATTCTAATTTATTACATGCGAAATATAATTAAAAATTAGTTCTTACATATTTTATCTCCTAATTATTTGACCAAAGTTTGCACATTAATTAATTAAATCCAATAAAATGGATCTTGAATGGAGTATAAAAATAATACAAGATAATGAATAAACATAAATAAAATACATTCAACCTTAGAGAAATGGAAGGGGAAATGATTTTCTACCAATTTTATCTAAAATTACCAACTTTAATTATTAATTTTAATTAATCCTAAATCATGCAAATATGTGATAAAATAATAATGCAAATACAAAATAAAGGTACAAAAATAATTATTACAAATTACAAACAAATATAGAATAAATGCTATAAAGTAAATCCTAAAGAAAGGAAATGGGAAATGAATTTCTAGGTTAATTTTAGTAATTACCGAGTTAATTAATTAGTTCGATTTAACCCCAATAAACTAAAAGTAAGAAATATGGGATTCTAGGGATGAACAACCGATCGGTTGTACAAGATGAACTGATTGGTTCATTGTGGTTGACCGATCATTCCTATGATCTGGGCCGGCGCAGAAAACGTTAATTCACTGTAAAAATAGAAAATAGGTTAAATCAATTATAAGAAACATTTTGAACATCATAATATACTTATTATCATGTTAATCTAAATAAACGCTACAGTAGAATATATACTCTCATGAAAATTATAATCAAAATAAAAAATCTTATAAATTAAGTTATATAGGATTAAAGATATAAACTAACTTAATTCATGCAAGTAAATTATTTTAGACTACCCAACATGTAGATAAAATACCAAGTCAACAAGAAAAACTAAGATTAACAATCAAAACACAAGATCAAAACATCATTAACAAAAGAATAGCAAGCAAATAAAGAATGAATAAAACAAATAAAATTAAACCAAGTTATATAACAAAATAATGACATAAACTAACTTGATCCATGCAATTAAGCCAACAATCATGCAAACTATGTTAAAAATATATAATGGAAACCATGAATATAACTGAAACAACAAATGATCAAGA
>CANYLF012765595.1:0-11962 GCA_948193215.1 Bocquillonia castaneifolia
CCAAAATCATTTTATCATTGAATATACACTTTTGATATTATACATATATAAAATATCTAATTGATCTAGTTGATATTTTCATATTTTTAAGAGCTTGAAAAGTTGAAAATTTTATATTCTAGCAATTAAACTAGCTAGCTAGCTAAGGGCTGTGTCTATATCTTCACCGCCTTCTATAGATAACATCATAATAACTTGGACCACAGCGACGAGGATCTTATATTCTCGAAACGTATAACATATATCATCGTTGTCATTCCTTCGATTTCTACCGCCACAACTGCAATTGCAATTAGATTTCAATGTTCTGTACCACCTTAAATATCTTATAGTATTCTAATAAATTATATATCCCAATTAAATAAATAGTTCAATTTTTAAAAAAATTAGCGCTCTCAGCTCATATTCTTCACAGTAAGGAAAATTTTATTATAATATATTTGTGTGTGTAGCTACCAAATTGCCTAATAAAATAAAGAGGAAAGAGATGGATGTAATTAACTAGAGAGAAATAGAGAATGGAAGAATATAAGAAAAAGGATGTGAGGACAAGAGAGAATTGTTTGTTGGTAATTTGTTTTTTTTTTTGGTAGAAAGAAAGAATAATGTTAAAATAACATTACATGAATTTTTTAATTTAAAAAAATAAAGAGAATTGCAGAAAATAAAAAAATATATATATAGAGATGGCAAGAAAAAGACATAGAGCCCCCGACAAAGATTTGGCAGTACGGAGCAGACATGGCAATGGAATTCTCAAAAACAATAGTATTAATTATACCTCTGCTCTGGATTTAAGGGCTGTGTTGTTTGCTTGTATGGTTAGTAGTATCCTTGAAATTCGTTTTTAAGATAATAATATGTGTAATGCTAAAGGAATAATCCCTTAAATTATACCAAGGAGAATTATTCTTATTTCATTTTTATATTCTTTTGATGTAGATTGGAATGTTTTTGGAAATTTCAAGCCAGACCTGTGACTTCAGTAAGTTATTGCTTTTTTTTATTTTTATTTATAAAATTATTATAAGGCCATGCTGAGAATTTTAACTGCTTCTGTTAAATTGCATATAATGCATGTGCAGGGATGTGAAAAACCGATTCCAACTAAAAAAAAATTGAATGAAATCGGTTTGATTTGATTCGATATTTTAAAGATTAAAATATATTTTAATTCACTTTAATTTTAAATTTGAAAATTTTTAGATCAAAACCAAATAAACCAAGTGATATTTTATTTAAAAAAACTGAAAAATTAAACTGAATAGATCACTTTGATTCAATTTAATTTTAGAAATGAATAAAATGTTTGTTCGGTTCAAACCGAATACTTATCCTATACATGGGTTAATTTTTTTGACAACTAATTATAAAAATTTAACTCAATTTTTGTGATAGACAAAGGGAATAAGGGATTCAACTTCAAAATTTATCCTGCTCTACACATCTTAAATAATATAATTTTACTTTTAACAATAATATCTTTTATCACCTGAATTACACTTCAAATTAATATATCACATTATTATTTGATTAGCACATTTAAAATTAAACATATTTTCCTTGTGATATTTTTTAAGCATATACATTTTTTAATCGAAATCTCTATGACAAAATTCACAAATATCTTAATTTTATAATGTTCCTGGCCATAATATTTCTGATCAAGTTCTACGAAATGGGCCATCATTCTATGTAAAGGATTATTTTTAGTGTATTATTTTCTAATTTTTCTATTTGATAATCAATTAAATTACTAGAGAGAAACAAAAAGTGCAAATTTTTATAAAGAAGTGCTGGCAAATTTTGACTTGTGTCTCTAGCGAGTGCGAGTGGATACCTTCAAAGGGCAACAAAAGTGGTGAAGTTTTAATTAATAAATGAACAATATTTGAATATGAAAATGTAAATCTAGGAATTAGTAATCATTCACAAGGGTGAGGTTACGGTTTGACCTCTTGGTATATGTATGTGTATTATTATTATTATTATTATTACACCCAAAATTTTTCCCCATCATCCTGACGTATTCCCATAAACCTTGTTTTAATTTCTTACATATACGTATATAAGTCTCTCATTAGTGGTCGGTGAATTCGGCTCTATTCTAATAGAACCTTTATTTCTTAATTTTGTATTTTTCGTGATATTTTTTTGGTCGTTAAGTCCACAACGAAACAGGCTACGATGCGATAAATGAAGTGGTATATAAAATATATAATCACGCTTTACAAAGAATCATCAACTTACAAAATTTATACTACCTCCGTTTTAAAAAAAGTGTTCATTATTTCTTTTTAACTGATCTGATAATAAATATTCACTTATAAAAATTAAGAGTACATTAATTTTTTTTAAATTACTCTTAATAATTTACATAATTTCAGAATTAACATTATAATTATAATTTTTATAAAATGATAAACTTATCAATTTATATTAAATTTCATTAAAATTAATAACAATACAATATTTTCTTAAATAATGTGAAAATTAATAATGAACTCGGAGGTAGTATTGTCTTTAAACTTCACGTGGGAATTTTGAGCGAAAATCCAAAATCTTTGTTGGTTTTGGGCTATAAAAACCAAAATATTGGTAAGATAATTTTCAAATTTGAATTATGTTTGAGGTTGGTCCAGGAATTGAACCCCACGCACCATAAGTAAATTTTTCAGCATATGAGACAATTTTCTTTTTCAATAATAAAATTCTATCATAAAACATCATCCAGTTCTCTAAACTAAACTCTATGATTTTATTGGCTAAGCTTCTAAAAGAAATTAATTCCTCATGGTGACCCTATTTATATATTGTCTTGGTCGACAGATTTTTTTTTTGGCTATATAAGTTATGAAGAGAAAATTTCACCTTATATTTTTTTTACAGGCATTAATGCCTTTGACACTGAATAATTTACTGTGAGGGAGTCGGCATCCAGTTATACTTATTTAAGCTCTTTGTCCTCTTCTAATAAAGACGAGGCTCGAACTCGAGACCTCTTCTTTAGAACTAGAAGGATTTACTAACTGTACCAACCTTCACTGGTAATTTTACCTTATATTTAATCTTTATGCACCCTATCTCTGAATGTTTTCTGCTACGTATAACTTATCTCTTTTACACCTTAAAATCGTACCTCTTGGCTCTTGCATATACGAATACGAACATGAATTTATCCATACAAGTCTTTATTACTGCTATTAAGTAAATATCTATATCTAAAGAGTAGATTAATTTGATTATTTATAACCACAATTCAGGATGAGAAAGAATCTTTATTGGTGAAATTATTAGGTGAATCGTATGATCATAAATTATCCATTTATAATTTGGAGATATAAATATTTTCATAAATTGAATAATTTAATTGATTAATAAATATATTATGTCACGTGTTAAATTAAGAATAGATAATACTCTTTCCGTTCCACAATAATTGTTGTTTAGAAATTTTTGTTGTCCCAAATTATTTGTCATTTACAAAAACCAATGAAGTATTATTTATACTGTTTTCAAGTTTACCCTTATCAATACTATAAATTACAACTATTATAAATAATTAATGAAGAATGAGTAAAAGATAATTTAGTCAACAATGATCTATTTTCCCACCATCTAGATGATTTAAACCTTAAACTATAGATATTTTAGAATGGAGGGAGTTTGTCACAAACATAATTCTTGATAATTTATGGTTGTTGAGTACTAATTACACATGTATAATTGGTTGAGGTCTAAATAATGATCATGAACTTAATTAATGAAAGAATAAGTGGACACATGGATCGATAGCATATCAAAACTATCCACCTAGCTGTTATTCTAATGAAATCTTTTTTTTTTACAAAAAAATTATTTTTTAGGGATTAATAAATTGTTAGAATTGCTACACCTTTTTCTGTCCCACTTTGAGATAAAGCAAAAGCTAGAAAGAAAAAAAAAGCAAGAAAGAAAAAGAAAAACATAAGAAAAGAAAGCAAGAAAGTGAGGTTTAAAAAAAAAGGAAGAAAGAAAGCAAAGCAAGTGAGAGAAATAACAAAGACAAAAAGTTCTACAACATATATCTCTATGATTTAAATTCTCTCAACATCAAAAACTTGGTGTTTTCATCTCTTACTTAAATTTCAGAATAGGAAGTCCCCTCTTACCTTTCTACAAAGACTCTGTTTCGGAGCTTCAAGAAAAAGGAAAAGAAGAATAGTGGTGATCATTAATTATACTCATTATCAAAAGAAATAAACAAAAGTTGAAACAAAACAGTTTTCTTTAGGAAGAAATAATAATGAATAGGGGTGTTTTGCAAACCTCACCGCCGGTGCAGCAAATAATGGCCGGAAACCCTAACTGGTGGAATATCAATAACATGAGACCACCACTGACTGTTCAACAATCCTCTCCTTTTCTTCCTCCACCTCATCTTTTTCCTCAGTTCACTCCTTCTCCTTCCTCTTCATCTTCTTCTTCTTCACTTACCATGACTTCTTGGCATGATAACCAAGATCAACTTCCAGAGTCATTAAGCCAACTACTTATGTAATTCTTTTTTGCTTTTTTTGGTTTCTTGATTGTGTTTTCTTTTCTTCTTTCACAGTAGTTTCTCTTCATGTGATAATATGTTTCAATTAACATGCTTTGTATAGATATAGATCTTTAAAGTTTTCATTTCCTTGAGATGTTAATGCAGAATAGGATACATACAGTGAAGATTAAATAACTTGATGATGTTATTTTTTTTTAGGGGTGGACTGGTGGAAGAAGATAAGGGAAACATGATGAATCATTTTCAAGATAAGAAGTATGAAAATTGGGAGGAGCAAATATTACATCGTCATCATCATCATCATCAAGCTAATTCAAGTATAGTCTCTCCAGTTGTTGATGTGAAGCAAGAAAATTCTGCAACAAATTATGTATATGGTGGACATGCAAACAATGAAGATTTTCAGGCAGCTGTAAAACCTAGTTGGTCACAAATGATTCCTCCTCCTGCTGCTGCTGTTTCTTCACCAAAGTCCTGTGTTACAAGTTTCAGTAGTAACATGTTGGATTTTTCTACTAACAAAGGAGATGGCAGGCATCCTCCCCCAGATCGATCCTCTGAGGTAATAATAATAATAATAATAATAATAATAAAGTCAGAAAAGTGAGGAAGAGAATATTTCCATATAATTAACTAATATTCTCTAAATATATATGCTCATTCTGTACCTTATACATCATCCAAATTTTCTTATGGCTAAAATTAATTAATGTCTAAAGTAGTACTAAATTTTTTGTAATCATTCAATAAAAAAGAAAGATGCTGATCTTTAAAGCTCAACTTAAAGAGTCAACTAAAACTTCCATACATTGAAAATTCTGTATAAATTTAGGTGGTCAATAATGGTTTAATTACTATACAATTAATTAAATCACATAAATAAATTTATTTATATACCTTAAAGCTGTCCAATCAGAAATGTTAATTTTTCTACTTTTTTTTTTCCTTTCTTCTATTGTAGTGTAACAGCACCGCAACAGGTGGGGCAGTTAAGAAAGCTAGGGTTCAACCTTCTTCGACTCAATCTACCTTTAAGGTAATATATACAGAATCCTCACAAAATACATATATACATCCCTACATACACAACATGCACAAACACTCACAAACAATCTTAGAGTGGTGACCATTGTCTTTCTTGATTGTCCATTTCTTCAAGCGTACCGATTCTTTTACGCTTTCATTTTTTGTCCATAAATACACAAAATAAAAATATTAAATCTAATATTTTTTTTCTTTATTAATATTTCACCAGGTAAGGAAGGAGAAATTAGGCGACAGAATCACTGCACTTCACCAATTAGTTTCTCCATTTGGGAAGGTAACTATTAGAATCTTTTGTTAATAACATGATTAGTAAAAAGAAAAGCCTAAAATATAACTAGCTAGATCTTGAGCATGTAAATAAATGGAATAAAACAACTGTACCTCTTTATGAAGATACCCATGTAAAAAGAAGATTTTTCTACCCACAAAAAAAATGTTGAAGAATTTATTTTAATTAATTAATGAATGATTATGGAACTAGGGTTTTCTTCACTTATATAGATATATATTTATATAAAGAAGACAAGAAAATATGACTTTGGATGTTTGTGGTGTGGTAATTCTCTCTTTTTCAGACTGACACAGCCTCTGTCTTGTTAGAAGCTATAGGGTACATCAGATTCCTTCAGTGCCAAATTGAGGTGATGTTTCTTTCTTTCCTCTCCTTTATTTTTGCAAACAACCATGTACATCTACATGCGATAGATGGATAGATATCTCACTGTTAAAAGTTATTGATTTCACAATAACATTCTTTTAGTATTTCATCAAATCCTAAAATTTTTTATTCCCTCTCTTCTTTCCTTCTTATTATCCCCCTTGATTTCAGGCTCTCAGCTTACCGTACTTAGGCAGTGGGTCTTCAAATATGAGGCACCAACAACAGCAACAACAATCTGTAAGCACCGCCTTCTTCTCTCGCTCTTTATCCTCTCCTATTTCCTAATTTATTTTTATATATATACATAAAAAAGAAATTAATTCTCTCTCTTATTAAATATATATGTGTGTGTGTGCATGTGGATATGTATTTGCATGTGCATTAGAATAACAGTGAAATTAATTAATTAATTATTATGTGCGTATTAATTGATTAATGATTGTAAAATCCTTGGTATAGGTTCAAGGAGAAAGGAATTGTATATTTCCTGAGGACCCTGGTCAGGTATGCTTTATTGGATCCATTACCTTCATAAAGGGGTTTTTGTTGAAGAACTTGAATTTCAAAATATATAGAAAAGCTAATTGTATTACTATATGCTCTCTTTAATTAGATGTGTATATATAAGAATTTACTTTGATTATTTTAAACTAAAAAGAACGTGCTCGTTAAAAAGAATAATGCTTTCAGTTTTTTTTTTTTTTAATTTTTGGGTGATTAAAGGCAGTATAAGTTTGAATTTCAAAACTGTTAAAAAGAAGAAATGCTAACTTTTTTTAAAAATGTAATTTTTATTTCTTTGACTAGTTGTTGAACGATAACTGCATAAAGAGGAAAGGAGCTTCTGATCAGCAGGTACTTCTTCTCTAATAATAACCATTTCTTTATTTTCCTTTCTCTTTTTTTCTTTTTATAAAGTAGTTTCCCACTTTTATAAGTGTGTGATTAGATATTTTTTTCCAAATGAAAATATGCAATTAAATAAAAATTTAAATTTGATAGGAGTGCTATAATATTAATGAAGAAGGGAGGAAGGATCTGAGGAGTAGAGGGTTGTGTTTGGTTCCGGTGTCATGCACACTGCAAGTTGGAAGTGAAAATGGGGCGGATTACTGGGCTCCTGCAGCTCTGGGAGGGGGGTTTCGATAGATATGGAATAATTAATAAGCAGCACAAAATTAGAGAGCTTCATCAAATTAACGATATAACATCATTAGCAGTCACTCTGCTCAAAATATTAAGGCTGATTGCTCATGATGCTATACAATCTGGCTACCAATTTCATGTGCTCCACTACTTCATCTATGTCTTTCTTCTTCTTCTTCAGTATTTTTCTACTAATTAATTCTAAGATTAAACAGCTTATTATCTACATTTCGTTTTATTATGCCTTTAATTCAGCATGCATGCAGTTGCTAGTTAATTATAATTTCTACTATATATGTTGCTTCATTTTCATGTATATGCAGTTCTAGCAATATTATTTACTTCGATGCTGCACTTTATACAGCATTCATTGTGGAATCATTTTTACAGTTCCCACGTCCTTAATTAATTAATAGTAGTACTATCAGGAAAATTTTAAAAAAATTTGTTAATATCTCAATTCGGAAAATCTTAATCTTATAAAGGTGTATGTGTAATTTGTAAATAAAAAAGTGAATGTATTAAAATTGATTTATTAATATACATAAAAAAAACTAAATAAAATTAAATAAAAAGATAAAAATGTCTCTATTAGATGTTCTATTTGGACCTTAAACATTTTTAAAAATCTCTTCTTTTTTTATCAATTTTATTACGTTTAGTGGTTTCATGAATCCATATTTCATATTAAGAACCGGTTAGAAAAAAATATTGATCTAGCGGTATAAAATAAGTCCAATTTTTTTTAAAGGTTAAGTCCAATTAATGTTAATTAAGATTAGGGATGGCAATGAGTTGGAATGGGGAAGCACTACCCATCTTTTTAGGGAATCCCCATCCTCTCCATTTCATTAGTGGGATGATATTGTCCCTATATCCGTGGAATCCCTATCCCCATGGGATACCTATTTGTATTTTATTATATAATTTTTATATATTTATGTTATAAAATAAAATTAAATATGTATATATATATAACGGGTCCTATGGAGTTATCCTTATGGAGTAGGTATAGCATTCCCCGTCCCACCCCGTCCCCCAACATGAAGAAAGAATTCCATCAATTCCTTTAACCATGGAAAAAATAACTAAAGATTCTCGTCTCATTTGGAGTGGGTTCCCATGAAAAATGGGGAATTTCTACCCAATAGAAATATTAATTTAATGACCACTTTCTTTCTCAAGATATTTAGTTGGGCCGATGGCCTTCTTCAAGGGAGAAAAAGTTTAAATTTTTTTTGTAAAGAAAATCAAGAACAACAACGTAAAACACTAGCTAAATGGGCTAATATACATATTTTTCCTGCCAGTCAACTTTATTACACTATAATTCAAAATTATATAGCTCGTCTTTTTTTTAGCAGCATTCCTTTTTTTCTTTTTTGTAATCAGGATAGGACGCTAGTATTGGAAAGGAGGAAAAAAGAGGATGATAGTATTTTTGTTACAAAAAAATTATTGTATACGAGAATTTGCGGTGTAAAATAAGCATGTCACTACTACAATAGAACTTCCATATAGTTATACTCTATATAGTAATAAACTCTATATAAAAATAAAATATCTCTATTCCAACTTGAATTAGTACTACCCATATGAGTTAGAGTGAAGGTTTCAAGTTCGAGACCCAACCTATAACATCCTAAAATAAAAAAATTAAATAAATAAATAAATAATAAATAAAGATATTTTAGAGAATTTATAAATTTTATTTAAAAGGATTTTTACAATTTGGTTCGGACATAATTGTAAAAAAATTTTCTATAAATGTTAAGTTGTAATTTTATAAAATATCTAAAGGTTAATATAGTAATTAACCATTATCATCATCATCAACAACATTATCATCATCTTTATTATTATTATTATTATCATTATTATTATTATTATTATTATTATTATTATTATTATACACACACACACACATACACACCCACCTATAGTTGAAGAGAGGGAGGCAAGCTCTCCTCTTCCTCCCGTTTCGTGGCCTCTTAACCTTTATTTTAAGATGTATCTTGATAGGGTTTTACCGGGTAGAATTTACAGATTTGAGATAAGAAATTCTAAACAGATTTTCTCATTTTCTGTTAAATCTGTTTATTATTTTATAAAACTGATTATATATATGTAATCTAGAGCTTGAGAGGAGTTCGATGGTGTTTTCAGAATTTAATTCTAACAACATTTATATCGGTGACTTGTCGAGCCCACGTGAACCACACCAGCAGGCCCACAAGTGGACTTCAGTGTAGATCCCAATTGTGGGCCCCATGGACTATTCAAGGCACTGTTCATGGGTACTGTATCAGAGTACTATTCATCGATAAAATATGTCGGACTCGATTTTCATGCTGATTTTAATGGTGTAATTGAACTATAAAGATTAGATGCCGATTTGGGATAAAGAGCATCAGGATTGGAGGGATGGAATAAAATCGCTAGTCAGGTGAGGAAATAAGTTATTTTGTGTGTGTGAGAGTACCCCGGTCGTACCCCTGGATTATTGAGTTTGCATGCTGAATGGTAATATTTAAAATTGTTGTGTGATATATAAATATGTGAATTTAATTATCATCGCATATTAAGTAAGTGCATAGATAATTCTAGCTATTAATATATTTATTTATTCAAGTTCATCTTATTTATTAAATTTAATTAATATAGAACTAATAGTGAGTGAAACAAATAGATTAAATATAGGAATATATAAATATGATGTGTTGGGCATAATTGTGATTATTAATCATGAAAAATGTATGATGATGTTGTTTTGAACATTATTATGTGAAAATTTTGTGATTGTGTAATAATACACTGGTGTGCGAATATGATTTATTATATATAACTTGTGATCTTGATGATTGTTGTTGGAATGGTTGATTATGGTATTGCTTTGAAAATTGTGATATATGTGTGGTTGAATTGGAAATAAATCTGGTGTTATTTAAGTTAATATATTTTTGGTGGAATGAATTGATATTTGAAAAATTTTGATTCTCTTTGGATGGTGAATTGATGTGTTATTGAGTTTATGAATTGGTTGTGATTGTATTGTTCTTCACATATATGTGAAATTTACAAGAAAGGTGGTTGTGTGCAATAAAGTGTGTGATAGTGAAGCTATCTTGCTGAACCTAGCAGAATAGCTTCACTGAAAGAAAATAAATGATGTGAGAAAGTTGAGCCGAGTATGATAGCTACCAACAATTATTGTGAGATAGTGAGACTGGGTCAAGTAGGATAACCTCACTAGGTGGCTACCATAAAATTAACTTTCTCATAAATGGATTATTTATGTGTGATGATTGGTGATTGATGATTGATTGACAATGTGCTATTGTTGAATTGTGAATTTGTGAGAAATTGAAAGAATTGAAATGATTTTGTATTGAATGAGATTTTGATTGATTGAGAATGAGAATTTGTGAAGTCATTGTGATTATTAGATGATGGTTTGAGGGTTATAGCAATAGTACTTATTGTTTTTCTTTCAAAGTTTTTTAGTTGCATTTATTAAGCGTTGATATTTAATTATTGGTGACAACCATATTAGTAGTTGACAAGTGAAATTATTGTTGCAAGTAGTGTATTGTAATTCTTCTTAAATTTCTTTGAGGGATGATGTCGGTGCTTTTTAATTCTTCTGCCGTTCCTTACAAATACTGCAATAATAATAATAATAATAATAATAATAATAATAATAATGTGTTCTCTTGTCAGGCCTTCCGATTATTCAAAGACTTTGCATGGATAGGAAGATTTTTCATTAATTTCAATCTTTTTATTCTTAACCCGATTTGTATAATTCATAAGAATATATTGAGAGACAGGACTAGATGTTTTGTTTTGGTAGACACAGGATTGTTTGACAAATATGTCAACTAGCAATGCAGATGTCGAAATGAGGCTGGCTGGCTAGGCCAACTGTGTACCTTAGAATCATTACCTCTCCCTCCACATCAATTCCAACCTTAAATCATTATATTTAATTGTTCTTTTTATACATTGTCAAGATGTGACATATATACATTAATTTCTAGTTCACTTCAACAAAACACTAGAACTATTGCATACAGTTCTTTCTAATTTACTTTGTCCTCCTTGTCGAGTGTCTATTGGGCAACATCTTGTCCATTGTAAAAGCAATCTATAATTTCTATGTATGAGAAATTATATATACATGATGGTTTTTTTAATACATGTGTCAACGTGTGATTAACTTATCACATTAAATTAAACACTGATATAAAATATCTGATGTATTCTATAATTTATATATAGATATATATACACACATCATAATCCACTTTTTCTATTTGGAAGTTGCTTCCTTATTCTGGTCAAAACATAAATCATTTATGTTAATATTATTAATTAGAAAATTATCCAAAAAAGAGAGAGCGAGAGAGAGTTATTTTTCTTATGATGAGAGGAGAATTATTGTGATATTACAATACTGTATATTCTTTTGGAGGTCAAAGTGGGAAGAACCTATTGCCGACAAAATTTCACCTATAAAGTACACGTCAATAGGTAGAAACTTTATTAAGATTATCCAAGAATCT
>CANYLF012766619.1:0-13897 GCA_948193215.1 Bocquillonia castaneifolia
ATAGATACATACACATACATGTACATACATATATATGTATGTACATGTATGTGTATGTATCTATATATATATATATATATGTATGTATACACACACATACATACATGTATGTATGTATGTGTATCCATACACATGCATACATGTATGTCCATACACATACATACATACATGTATGTATGTGTGTATGGACATACATATATTATATATGTATGTATCCATACATACATATATAATATATGTATGTCCATACACATATATACATACATGTATGTATGTATATACGTGTTTTAAAAAAGTGATTGAAAATGAGATAAAAAAAATTAAAAAAGTGAAAACAACGATGAATATTATATTTTAGGATTTGATTGCAAGTGTTTTAAAGTTTTTGAACTACAAATTTAAAAAGTGTGTTAATTTGTTTTAATGTTGAAACTTGAATGGTTTCATTGAAAAACATGATTTTTTTTGGTAATTAAACCAAAAGGAAACATGATAATTACTTGATAGTGTGAGAGAAATTGGCATTGGTTTTGGTATGTGGTTGGACTAGAATTGTTAACACCTAATTTTTGGATGCAGGATTGATGAAACGGCTCGGAGGCCCAGTGATGATATATGTGCATGAAAAGCATGTGATTGGATGGGTTTAGCTCTCTCCTAATCACTAAAAATGATTTTGAAATAGTTTTGAAACTTGAAATGTGCATTTTGAGCCAAACTAGCTATTTTGACCTGAAAACCGTGCATTGTTCAGATGGTTTTCATCATAACTTTTTATACAAGCATCAAAATGGCCTAAACACTACTTTATAGTAGATTGAATCATTCTGCACATTTTTTTTCTATAATAAAGCTTTTTCAAATTCGGACGATTAGAGCCTCAAATGGGCCCAACGCAACTCCAGGCCCAAATGAGCTCCAAACGCCACTAGGCCTAGTCACGTTTGGCCCAAAACGCTACTACCATGAAAGTGGGCTTAAAGAGCTTGGTTTTGAGTGGGCTTGGTTCGGTTTGATCCATACTCATAGTACATACGATCTAGGGCCTTTCCAACAGTTTATTTTGACTAAAAGACTACCTTTAAACCTCTTTCAAAATTCCAATTCACTCGAAACCCTTCTAAAGCCCACAAATAAGGCTAGATTCATTCTTGGTCAACACTCAAAGAGTTAATCACTGAGTTTGAATCCAAATAGAAGACATAAAGTGTGCTTAAGAATCAAGCAACCGTTGCCTATAAATAAAGGCACCTTTTCAGTTCATTTTCTTTGCTCTAGATTGATCCCAGAAACTTCTTCTAGCTTATGATATCCATTTTCCCCAAACCTTCTCTTTCTTCTTGATTCTTTAGAAAAAGAGGTATTTTCTTATTTCTTGGTGATTACTAAAGATGAAGCTCTGCCAAAATCCATTCAGAAATCTGAGGGTGTCAAGTCACTTCCTGTACGTGCACTGAACCATTGCCAAAGTCCATTCTAGCAGCCTTGTAGACTAAGGCGATCCAAATCCTCACTGTAAGTATTTCATACCAAAAATCTTGTTGATTTTTTTGTCATTTCAATCATGTGAACATAATCTGCATTGGTTAAATGGTTTGTCTTTTACATTTGCTTGAGTTGCCATGAACATTTTTTTTTTATCTCTACGTATTGTAACTGTGCATGGTTGCTTGAACGTTACTGACATGTCTAAAATATAATTTAAATGACAGATTTAGGATTATAAATGTTTTTGCATGCCGTTAATAACATGATTTGCATCATTTTTATGTGTTTTTATGAATCTAATGTCACTGTGTATTTTTGTTTGTTTACTACACGTACTATCTTAAATGCTAAATGAATGTTTTCTTAGTTCTAGGTTGTGTTTTCCATTCTAGATTGATTATTAGGAAGTTTTGCATCATGATTATATGTTTTGATTGATTTATAAATGATCTTGCATGAATCAAATGCCATTTTATGCTTTCTATTCAAGTTTGTTAACTGTACGTACTATTTAAATCATGTATGAATGCCGTCTAGATTTTAGGTTGGACTTTGTCATTTAGATCATTTTTTAGGTTGCTTGCATCCATATTCTTCTGTATATACATGTTTATCATTGATTTCTGGGCTTGAAAAACCTAGAAAATTGCATTTTTGTTCGATTTTCTGTCTGTTTCTGGAGTGAGGATTGCAAACGCCACTCCCCACAGTGGCGTTAGGCCTAAACGCCACTCCCCATAGTGGCGTTCATGGCCAACGCCACTGCCTATAGTGGCGTTGGTGGAGTTTAGCCCTGAAAGTTACTATGCATGCTCGTATGATGTATATAAATGTTTTCACATGGAAATAAGCGACTAGGTAAGCTTCTATAAGCTTCTTTGGTAATGTTTTAGATTGAATATGCATGAAAATGGCTTTGTAATAATGGTTTGGTAATCATTTTAGGTTAAAATAAGTTAGAAACTTAGGTTGTGTTGCTTATTACTTTGTCTGTTTATAACCCTTGAATGTAAATTGACTTAATTGTTCATTTGGTAATGTAAAATCAATCATTGCTTGTAACTAGAAACTCAAATAAGCATGCTTTGTATGTAAAAAGTAGGGTGATTTACTTGCTTTATACAATTGTAGTTGTGGAAATGAAGGTAGAAATAATGCATAAATTGGCTGTAAAAAATCACACTTTAAGGAATGCGATAGTCCGATCATAGAATTTCTGAGGTCAATGCAGCTTCGCATTTCTTAAAGGAATCAAGACGTACATCAATTAAGATGTTCCCGATGCCAGTTCAGGTGGCGATTCCCACATTAGCGCCTTCTGCTAAACGTGTAGTGCCGCAGTCGCAGGTCAAAAGTAGTTAACTAAGGTAACCTTCATTGTCTACAACAATTTCCCATGCATTTTACATTGTCAATTAAGAGAACAAACAAATAATTTTTTTAGCATATTTCTTTTTATTAATGGTCAAAAAGAGATTTTTAATTATTTTTTTTTTTGTGGGAACGAAATTAAGAACCGATTTTCTTCAAAATTTTTTTTTGAAGTTTATAGATTATCAGTCCAGAACTTACTAACTAAAGCTGCTGTTGTTGGTTATTAAAAATGGTCGGAGTGAGGTTTGTAAATGTGATCACTCTCCATGGAGAAATAAAGAACTGATATTTCATATTTGTACCTTTTCTCTTCCTTGTTTCATCACTATGATCATTAACCAATACCAAAGTGACATGCGTACTAGTTTTTTTTTTTTTTTTGAAAAGGTACAAATTAATGCTTCCCTATTTTAATTAAATTATTGATATTATTAATTATTTATTTATTTATTGTAAGTATTTTTTATTTTAATATAATTTTAGGAGTTTATAAAATTAATTTAATAATTAAATATTTAATGAATTCATTAAGATAAACAAAATATTCAAAAAATGAAAAGATGATAACTATTAAATTTTAGGACTTGATTGTAAGAATTTTAATATTTTTGAATTATAAGTTTAAAAGAAAAGCTAATTTGTTCAATTTTTTAACATTGTAGAACTTCTTTGGATAAAAAAAAATTAAAGTTCCAACATGAGATTTGGAGAAAACTTGAGGGTCAATTTGTAACTATCCTTTTTAATATTGATTTGTAAAATAAAAAGTGTGTGCGTGAGTTAAAAGAAGTAAACGCAACGTTTCGATGCTGCTGATGTCTGGTTCATGTAGCTTCAATTCAAGACCCTTTTTAGCATTCCCGCGCTTAAAAGAAAAGGGGAAAAATTCGGTTACAGATTCAAATTCTAAGGTTTTTGGAAGACTATACAGAAATGGAGGCTTCTCCTCCAAACTATTTCTATCCTGAAGACCTTACTTTCAGAGAATAATTTTTATTTTAATAATTTTTGCTAGGGTTTAATTTGTTAGTAGTCTAATTTTATATCATTTCACATTCTATTATTACTTAATTCGATTTTAGGCAGCTACTTATCGTGTGAATTGATAATCTTCAGGAAACGGCACTCAATTTTCATTGCCCAAGTTAAAGGAGCATACAAATGCTGCTCTTTTTTCTTGAGAATATGCTTCTTAAACAAGGTCTTCCATCGATAGTCGTGCTGGTGTTGCTGGTGTTTCAGATGGTGATTTGGCTTATATTTTTGATTCTGCTATTCAAGGTACTTGAATTTGAATGATTTTGTCCTAAACCAGCATTGCTTCTACCATACAACCATTGTGGTTGTTTTGCATTTGAGTAATTTATGGTGTTATTCTAGGGAAATGTTTCATCAAGGTGTTTATGAATAGTTTACTTTGGTAAACGAGATTTCACCATAATTTTGGGAGTGGCATCATCATAAATGTACATGCATGTATTTTATAAACTCATTTGCACAAGTATTTGGTATTTTACACAAAGTTAATGCATTGATTTATTTAGTAGGAAATTTAATTTATTAGTTGAAACCCATGTTCAGTGTCATTTTCCTTTCTAGGGAAACATTGCAATGCCTTCACATCCAGCGTAAATGTTTAGAATGCAGCTACTTTATTACTTGCTGCTGCTACCCATTATCTGTTCTTCCTGATGTTTTTCCAAAGTCATTTTACATACCAATTAATCTCTTTCAAGTCAGAAAATGTC
Organism: Bocquillonia castaneifolia; assembly: GCA_948193215.1. Classification (NCBI taxonomy): domain Eukaryota; kingdom Viridiplantae; phylum Streptophyta; class Magnoliopsida; order Malpighiales; family Euphorbiaceae; genus Bocquillonia; species Bocquillonia castaneifolia. The sequence goes on from CANYLF012766619.1 coordinate 4,611, forward strand.
CAATATTCCTTTTCTGAATTACACATCTTCAATACTTTAAGAGAGAGAACATTTATCCTTTTTATTTTAACTTTTAATTGTTATTTTTTTGGTTTCCCCTGGTTTTGAAGTTTGTATATTTTATCAAATCTTACTTTGATGGGCTTTTGGCTTATGATAATTTGTCATTTTTGCAGGGACTGAGGGGCTTCCTGAAGAGCTTATTGTGGTATTCTCTTCTTTTTTTTTCCCCTTGTTAATATACTATTAACCCTATAAAATTGTTGCTGCAATTTTTTTACATGATTCAAAGGGTTTACTCTCACTCAAGTCTAATTGGCTTATTTCAGTCACCGTCAACATCACATTTAGAGGCTACCCAATTCGTTGCAGACAATCATAAAACACAGTTATGCCTCCGAATTGTTCAGTGGTTGGAAGGTTTAGCCTCTAAAGACCTTGATTTGGAAAGCAAGGTGGTTTTCTTTCAAAAGTTATTTGCTTTTATTAATTTTAGCTAGTACAAAATTGAAACTTTAAACTCCTTTTAAATGATTAAGATTCTGATTTCTGAAGATATTCAGGTTTTAGTACTTTAGATTGTCTTGTCAGCTATCTTTGACATGTGTGTTTAATTCTTTATCAATGCTGCAGATTCAGGGATCTCATGTTGGTACTTATCTTCCCAATTCTCGAATTTGGCACCACACTCAGCGGCTTTTGAAGAATGGTGCTTCCAATGAATACAATTCACCAGTTGGATTTTGATGCTCCAACACGTGAACATACTCATCAGCTACCAGATGATAAAGTATTACATTTTTAACTGCTGTACAGATGCTAGGATTCTTTTTTGTTACATATTGTTAACTGCTTGCAGATTTCTATCAGTGGAAGTTAATTTTGATCAGAATGTTTGATTTGTAACTAGGTTGAACTTTTAAAATGGAACATAGAAGGGTTAAAAGAATTATGGTAAAATAAACTTGGAATATGTAGCTCCAATACGTGACGTGCTCTAAAAATGCCTAAACCATAATACTCTTAGCTTTGTAGCCCCCAAAAAACAAGATGAATCCCTCCTGGAGGATGTCTGGACTTTGTTAAGAGCAGGAATACTGGATGAGGCATGCAACCTTTGCCTCTCTGCTGGACAGGTATTTAAAGTTTTAGCAGTATATATCATAAAAAAATTCATTGAGTTTTATCTTACCAAGTCTTGATATGATCTTCCTTACTGATAGTAATGGAGAGCTGCAACTTTTTGTCCTTTTGGAGGGTTGGACCTCTCTCCTTCTGTTGAAGCCCTCATGAAAAATGGGAAGACTAGAATCCCTCAAGCTATTGAATTAGAAAGAGGTAGTGGTCACTAATGGCGCCTATGGAAGTGGGCTTCTTATTGTGCATCAAAGGTATAATTGGATGGAAATTTGCTGTGACCTTACAATCAACTTTAAATTTTAATACCTATTTCTTTTGCTTGTTCTTCATATGTTGCATGGTATTCTTCTCTGTTCATTATTGTGCCCGTAAGGAACGCTATTAACTTTTTCACTGAGGATTAGCTGAAACATTATGCATTTTATGCATCTTTTTGGATGCAAAAATTGACTATTTTGACTATTTTTCTATTCTTGTATTTTTCTACCATAAATTTTTTGCTAGAGTTTCACAATGTCGATTTCTTCACCTTCGTTGAATGATATGTTGCAAAATTTTGATGTTTTCTTTCCATTGTTGATGTAGATAGTTTGATTAATTTCTGAATTCTCTCTTTTGTCATTGTCATGGTTTTGAAGAAAATTGTACAGCAAAATGGTGTAAAATATGAAGCAGCTGTATATGCAGCAAAATGCAGTGATTTAAAGCGCATGCTTCCAATCTGCACAGACTGGGAGGCATCTTCTTTCTTGTTTGTTTTGTTTTGTTTTAAATAACCTTGCATGTTATGAGATGAGAGTGGGTCTCGTCATGCAACATTAAGGTTGCTCAATGTTTTGAGTTGTGGAAATGGATATCATTGCGGTGGTTTTATTAGTTCGAGGCATTTTCCAAATGAAAAAAAAAAAAGATATTGAAAAGTCATACAACCATGCACTATCTTAAACTCGAACTACTTCCAATGGCCACTGTGGCTGGTCCCCTGTCATTGGCCAGTCATCAGAAAAATATCAAATTTATTGGTTTTAATGGTAATTTTCTCTTGAACTCAATTGTAATTAAAATTTAAATTTTTGATATGCTCTTTTTTGTTGAAGGAAAAGTGATTTTCTCATATAAACCAAACATTAGAAAATATTTCCAAGTGGTTTTCTAAATTGTTACCAAACAATAGAAAACGAGTTATTTATTGAACTTTTTCTGGAAACAAGTTAGTTTTTGTGAAATAAATAGAGAAGGCTCCTATTTTTTTCCTTTTAATTTTATCCTTCTGTAGGTATTTTGAAATTCATATTTGATGTGTATGCAGTCAACATGCTGGGCAATGGCAAAGTCTTGGCTTGATGTTCAGGTGGATTTAGAGCTTGCTCAATCACAACCTAGGAGAGTGGAACAACTTAAAAGGTATGGAGATGTTATTGATGGAAGTCCTGGACAAATTGATAATGCCTCTCTCACTTCCACTGGACCAGAAAATTGGCTGCTGCAAGTGCTGAACCAGCAACCATGAAACTATTCCGCTCTTCTCCAGAAACTCCATTCAGGGTATATTTACAATTTACTCTTTTGATTCATTTTGTGGAGTATATTTTTCTTTTGCTTATGCGATTTCTCTACTGTTTCTGCATGATTTAGTGAAATGGTCAATGAAGCCGTCACATGAGGGTGCAAGGAGCAGCAATGGCAAATTGAGGTTTCTCTCTTTGCGAATGAATTTATCATACTTGCATATGGATTTCCTTTTCATATCTGGCGACACAAAATATTATTTATTGTTTACTGCACCCTGCATAGAATAAGGTGCTACTGTCTCCCCCTTGATATAAAGGAAAAATACCACCCCTTGAGATTCCCATCCTTGCGAAACCATGCTACTTTCATTTCTCTTGTCCGATAAGGTGTAGAGATGTTCAGTTTTCCTTATTTTGTTATAATCTTTTCCTTCTAATTACACATTGTTTGCCAGATGGATCTTATGTTGGTTAACATCCCACATCCACTAGACATGATCTTGTCATGGATAGCACCTTCAGAAGATCAATATATCTTCAGGTACCTAACTGGTATTGATGCAGTTTGATTTCTTTTGGCAGCATGTTTTTTTATAGCCTTAATCAATAATCATTAATGAGGCTGCAGCTAAGGGAAATGGTGTTTTTCTTAATGTTTATATTTGTTTTTGCCCATTTCAATGATCCAATTTGGTGCTCACTTAGTGATTGTGAAATGCTTGCATTTTCCTGGTACACTTTGTTATTTATGTACAGTGGATGTACATCTGACAGGCATGTGCCAAGTTCACCTGCACATCCATTTATCAGGCTAATTCCAACATGTGTTTCTGACACGGGTTGGCTATATTAGTTGAATGATTTTATGTTTATGGTTCAGTCGTGCATTATGTGTTTTGTTTTGGAAACTAGAGTTTCTTGTACTGAGAAGTTGAAGTTACTTAGCTCATAATCTGTTATTTCATATCCTGATTTCCGGTACGTGTTTTTTCTTTTCTCAAAGCAACATGAGGAGTTGGTTGGAATTTATGCGTCTCAGCTTGTTTGTCATCGTTGCATTGATCTTTTTGTGCATATGATGGAACTGGGCTAAATAGCAGTTATCCTTCCTGCGTTGATTTTAATTATGTTGAAGAAGAATTATATCATGTATAACAGGATAAACTTGATCACTGGGCATTTAGTATCTGTTTGTTATGATATGGCTTAGAGGGAGGTGATAGACAGTTCTATTTGCATCATGCTCAGCATGTTGTAAAGGACTTGCTGAAAATTTCTGACTGAAATGAAAAGCAATGAGCTGAGTGTTGTATTACAAAGTGAAATGCTCGTTTGTTCAAGAAGAGTTTCCTTCTGGGGTGAATGCTGAACTGGAAGGGAAATCACTTGAGCAGAGCTATCAAGCCTGCATTTCTATATAATCTTGTTTACTCTCTTGCCTAATGAACAGTGTGCATGTAAAGTACAAGATTTTCCTTTCTGCAATGGAGTACTTACCATTTTCTCCTGGGGATGATTCAAGGGGAAGTTTTGAAGAAATTATTGAGAGTTACTTAAATTTAGAAATGCATACTTATAAATATTGAGAAGTGCTAGTGCATATTGTGTTTCCACTGTATTGCCATTGTTAATTATGATGCTGAAGCAGGGTTCTGTCAAAATCTCGGGAAAAGTTGGTAAATATGACCAAGTCATCAGAGGTTGCGGAGAGAGCAGCACCGTTTACAGTCTTCAAAAAGCAATGGTGATCCAATGGCTCTGCTTTACACCACCCCCTACAATTGCTAAAATTAAAAACTAATTATAAAAATTAATATTGAATATTTAAATCTGGAAATTATAATTTATAAGATAGCAAGGATGAAGGGGTAATATAATATATGGGTATGACTTCAACATGCATGTGTATATGTTTAGAGTGTTTATTATGTGTGAGGGAGAGAGAGGGTCGTTGAGTGTGAAGCAAGCAAAATAAAAAGGCAAACAAAAACCAAAACTTTGATTTTTGCCGTTATCAAGGCAAGCATATATGCGATAGTGTGTGATCTAAAAAGATGGAAGAGAAAGATTATCATTGTACACACAAACAGGTAAGGATGATGATCATCTTCACTATAACATAAACAAACTTATAGTACACCTTTTAAGCATTTCTTCATTTACACATCTCTAAGCAAAGTGACACTGCAAATTAAAGTGAAGTTGCCCAAAGAATCAATCTTTATAGCCAACCTAACCACTTGTCCCTTCATGCCGTAGCTTTCAAACATCTATATCTATATATGCAAGCTTCTTGTTAGTTCCATCTTTGGAGTCTTTTAAGGGTAGTCAATAGGTTTATTCCAAAGCCATGGAAAACTGCAAGAGATTTTCCCTTCTACTTCTACTACTCTATCTTGGTTTTGCAGCTCACTGTGGTAACCTTCTATCCTGCTTTTAATTTTAGTAGTTTCATTCATCAAATTTCAGTTGAAGTACTTGATTAGTTTCTTTGTTTCTCCACTACACTAGCATTTCGATAGACCTAGTTATATTGTAACACATGTAAAAAAAAAAAAAAAAAAACTGTAACTACTCATCTTAAGTGTTGAGATATAAACAGAGTTGATGAATATTTTTTTTTGATAAACATAATTGATGAAAAAAAAACTATTCATTCATCTTAAACATGATTAAGTGTTGTTATCATTTTGTTGATTTCGAATAATTAAGACGGTTGATATCAAATAACCATTTTATTGTATAAATTTTCTCATTTATATATATATGTGCATGCCTGTTTGAGTTCGGTGTTAACTGTTAACTAGACCTATTTCTCATGATTTTAGAAAAAAAATAATTTAAAAACTTGTCATGTAGTCATTTCCTTGGAGTCTAAGTATAGTCATGTATATTTTATATTTATTAAACAAAATAAACTAAAAATAAAGTTGCTGGAAGCTGTGGTAGAATGATTTATTAGTGGGAAAATATATAGATTTATTTAGTGAAAAGTAACTTTAATTAAATTGTTTAGATTTATAAATATTTTTAGTTTTGATTAATAGCCTGAATAAATGGAAAGATTAAATTATTAAATGATCCAATAAACAAAAGATGATCACATGAAATTGTGGAATCTTCTTTTTCCCTTTCCCTTTTTGCCGCACTGAATATTCTCGATGTGATTTTATTTTTAGACATATAGAGATTATATTAAATTAGAGCATTATATATGATAGTGGCATGATTCAGCACTACTCCACAGTCGCAAGTTTCCTTAGCTACGTTGACGATGCAACATGGTAAAAATGATATCTTATATATGTGCTTTATGAATAATACTGTTCAACACCTTTATATTAATTTATGTTGCAACATTTGATATGATTTTGGTGATTAATTATTATATTTATAATTAGACATACCCTATGTTTTTTAAAAGAAAATATGATAAATAAAAACGTGGCATCAAATCATAGAATTAATTGATGTAAAATTATGGGTTAAATAACTTTTTTTTCCTGTAATATACTGATTTGATGTACATGTGTGAGTTATAATGAAGAAAACTAGAGATTTGTAATTCAGGTTGGCCTTTTATTTTATTTTTTTTTCCTGATAAGTGATGGTATTTATTTAATTATTGACTCTGTGCGTTAACCTTTTAAAGCAGAAGCAAGAAAATCAGTGCATCTACTAAGAGGTCCAAGTCGGCCAACAAGTTCGATCATCCAGCACATAAAGAAATTGAAAGTGACAAAGCACTTTGATTTGGCTTCGTTACTTCTCCAGAGAGAAACATTGGATCCATCTAACACTAACCCTTACGTGAGTTCACCATTTACTTTGCCACCCTATGATTCACTATCCCCAACTCCATTACCCGAAAATACCCCTCCATATTGCATTTATCCCCCATATACCCCACAACCTCCTTCCACAACATTCCCAACTCCTGCTGCAGGATCATTACCTTTACCTCCCCCACCTCCCTTTTATTATCTCCCTCCTATTCTTCCCCTCCCCAGCCCACCCCCAATCGGTGTAGTTCCCGGCCCACCTGAAACTATTCCGGGTCCACCTGGAAGTACACCTACACCTATCCCGAATCCACCTCAGATAGTTCCAAGCCCACCTGAAACTATTCCGGGTCCACCTGGAACTACACCAATCCCGAATCCACCTCAGATAGTTCCGAGCCCACCCGAATCTATTCCAAGCCCAACAATCTACTTTCCAAGTCCACCATTACCAATTTTGAGCCCTCCTTATTTTGAGCCAAGCCCACCAACATTTGTTCCATCTCCAACTGGGTTTGTTCCGAGCCCGATAATTTTTCTACCGCCTATAGTGTATCCGCCGCCCACCGGACCACCGCCTCCTAGGAGGAGCATACCCCAGGCACTCTGGTGCGTAGCCAAGCCCTCTGTGCCAGACCCAATCATTCAAGAAGCAATGAACTATGCTTGTGCATCTGGTGCCGATTGTGACACTATTCAGCCCAGTGGATCATGCTTTGAGCCCAATAGTCTATTTGCCCATGCTTCCTATGCTTTCAATAGTTACTGGCAAAGGACTAAAGTGGCTGGTGGAACTTGCTCCTTTGGTGGAACTGCCATACTTGTTACTGTGGATCCCAGTGAGTTCTTGCGACGAATCATAATTCATTCAAGAATTTTTATTTTTCTTCTCTATTTTTCAGTTGCAAATACAAATGATAATGCTAATTATGTCTAATTTTAATAACATGTTTTCTTTGATGTCTTTGTAGGTTATGATGGTTGCCATTTTGTCTATATTTAAAGAGATAGAGGCATTGTTCATTCTCGAATAAGAAGACGAGACACAACTAGTATAAGAAACGGATTCCTTTTTCTTTCCTTTTCTATCTTTTTCCAATAAATCAATAAGTTGTATTAGAGAGGGAATTGATCCGATAGATATACCCATTATACTCCAAAACCATTAAATTTTGTAAGTAAATATATATGCATAGATTTGATTAGGTGTATCACAATTGAATTAAAGTCGTCTTCTTTTTTTTTTTAAATTTATAATTTCTTGTTATCTAAGTTATCTTCAATTTCATAGAATTCCTCATTTTGTAAAATAAAAACTTGGATCCTCCTCTTCTCTCTTTACTTATTTATTTACTTTATACAACGTTTGGATGTCCAAGATTTGAGCCTTGGATTTGGCTTTGAAATCAAATTCTTCAAATTCTCTGTTTAGGAACATTCAGCTGCATGAGACTTCTATTTTAATCAAATCCAATCTAGCTAGATTTGATCCCAAGTTAGTATTTTCAAATACCCATTTGTAATGTGGTACTTAAAAAATTCTTTTCAAGCCAACACGCGATGATGTTGAGGAATTACTAACGCCTGCCAAGTATTTTTAAGGCAAAAATGAGATCTTTTTAACCAATGGTCATATCATATTTCACAAGTTGGTATATGATGTGACAAACTATACGATTATAAGTATAATTTAAGGATTCAATTTATTAAAGTAAAATAAAAAAAATATTTTATAAATAAGAATGTTATTTAAGTATTTTTGTTTCATTTGAAGTTTTTTAAGTAAAAAATATTTGAATTTTGCATTAGAATGTTTTTTTAAAAATTTAATCAATATTCAATGACTTAAAAAACTAATAGTATAAAATTTAAATAGTTTTTTCAGAACATATAAAGATTTAAAATAAAATTAATAAATTTATTAATTAAAAATTTTAAAATATTTTGATAAAGTAATTTTTTTAACTATAAAAAAGTAAATTTTTTTCTCCAATCAATTATTCCATTTTTTTTGATAATTTAACAAGGGTGTATCTCGAACTTGAGACCTTTCACCTCTACTCATATGGGTAGTACCAGTCCACCCCCAATTTGTTATAAGAATAAGTCAAGTGACTAAATTATATTTTATTTTTATCAATTCGATCTATATACCAATTTATTAAATTTTCTAAATTTATGATATACTTGATAAATGTGATATAGTTATAGTCAAAAAAATCATTTTACCTATTTTCAATTTTCAAAGCACCAAACAATTAATTATTTTTAAAATTCATTTTCTTGTGAAAAAATTGAATATTTGCTATGTTCTTTTATTTACTATATTCTATATTTTTATGATAAACGATGATTGGACTAGAGTTAATTTTCAACTTATTGGGCTAGAATTAATTTTTAACTTACTATCTTTCCTTCTTATTGGACTGATGTGATCCAAGATGTCAAGTTTTGAATTCATACATGTAGTCTTGTAATTCGAATTTATGGAGATTGAATTAAAATATAAAGTATTTGTTGATGACATTGAGTTTGAAGATTGTGAGAATTATGAATTTAATTGTATTTTAACAAGCTGAAAATCAAAGTCAAGTCAACAAGTTAAAGTCATGATCAATGGTCAAGAGGGTCAACAAGTCAACTTCAAGGAGTCAACATGAGTAAGGCCATATACCCTAATTAAGTTAGGAATGGGCAGCCACAAATATATATTAGAATAGAAATATTATTATAATTTACTAAGTAGAATAGGCTTATAAAGGAATATTATTATATGTAATATGGCCGCATCATATATACCTCTATTTATTATTAGGATTTGAAATATTTTTATTCCTTATTTATTGTCTTGGCC
>CANYLF012767164.1:0-18561 GCA_948193215.1 Bocquillonia castaneifolia
AACAAACATAAGTATTAATTGAATACACTTAAGCACAAACATAACACAAAACCACAATTAATATCACATTAAACATACTAAGTTTTTCAAATTCGACATTCAACCACAAAGTTCCATAATTTAGCACATACAACCGAATAAACCCTCCCCCACACTTAAGTGACACATTGTCCTTAATGTGATAAAGAAAAATCAAAACAAAAGCGAAGGTAAGAGGTACTTCCCTGAGTGAGCAAACTACTGATCCATAGGTCAAATTCCAACAGGCAGCAGTCCTAAAGAAAAGGAAAAATAACAAAGAAAAATAGACAACCTAGAAACAAAGAGAAAATAAAATAAAAAAATAGATAGCATAAAAAACAGAAGAAACTCCATTAATCAATTAGACTGTGTACGGGGTGGAGGTAAGCGAGCCTCCAATGCAGTCAAACGCTGATCTATAGTATGTACATCCTGCTCGATATGTCAACAGATACGAAGCATGTAGAGAAGTAATGTACGAGTATGAGCACGGTGACGACGAGGTGCTGGTGGTACCTCAGAAACTAGCTGAGCTGTCTCAGTAGTAGAAGGTATCGAATGTGCAGTAGAAACATGTACAGTAGTAGTGGGAGGAATAGAAGTACCTGTAGAGGTAGCAGCAGTAGAAGTAGGTGCCAGATCAGTCGCATGGACCCAATCACCACCACGACGGACATACTACATATAAGATAGTGTTCGGAAGGACAGAACATCAGAGGAGGTCAACTGCAGACTATGCACATCATCTGGTAAAGGCACTCGAAGATGTTGGAGCAATCAAGAAACCAGGATAGGAAAAATGAAGCAATGCTTGCCCCTGCTTCCAACTTGCTTAATAGCATGAATAATAGTCTGAGATAGCTGAATATTGCGATCAAGGGGATACCGTGCATGAAGCCTATCCAGAAGATATAGATCACTGACTCGTATTTCATTGTTTCCACTTGAAGAATGAGGCATGAAATTATGTGAAAGCAACTGAAGAATAAGACGGTCCCGAGCATTCAAATATTTAGTTGGAAGCTTGCGATCCGGGGCATGAATCACATTAAACTCTTCTATAACTTCCTCCAAATTCCAATATCCAGTATGAACAACCAGACTTCCCTCACATACCGAACGATGACCAACATCCGGGACACCCATAAAAGTGGCTAACTCAGAAGTAGTAATTCGAATGGCCGTTCCTTGCACCTAACTTTTCAACTCATCAAATGCATTCACACCCCCGATCCTGAAGATTAGCATAAAATTCACACACATGGTAATAATTACCAGAAACACTAACCATCGGTTGCCATCCAAAGAAAGAGAAAATTTCTTGGAAATTATATTTGGCTTCAAGATCTTCTGCCACACTCTTCTCTATAACTAAAGAGAAATGGCCATTAGCATTGAACCATTTAGCACCTTCGGCCTTGTGAAAGCGAGTTCGATCAAATTGAAAGCGAGGGGCCATATCACCTAAAAGAAAATAGAAGGAATAGCCAAAATTAAACAAAGTTCAAGAAATCCAAAAATAAACTATTAACTACAACTTAGACATAATCAACAAGGCAACACAAAACAAACTTAAGTAATAAAAAAGAAGAAGATAAGAACAGCCCCTCTATCAAGCATAATACCATATAAAACATGAAAAATGGCATGAGCAACAATGTAGCACAATAGCCTAATCAATGATGCAAATTGTTGTTGGAATTAGGCCAAAACACAACTCAAACCAAAGGTACCTGCAAAGAACGCCATAACTGCCCCATATACATGCAAAAGCCACTCTAGAAATTGAGTTAGACAAATTATCAAACACCTAGAGTGCATAATAACAAAACTCATGCATACACCACAATTAGAATCTCCAATTCTACCAAATTTCACTTCAAATGCATAAACAATCACCCAACAACATGTATTCACAAAATCAAAGCACAATTTCATCAATTAACAACCCAAAATCAAAGGACAAAATAAACATAAGAACATAAAAGAGCATGGAACTGGAAAATAAAGAAGCAAACATAAATATATACATACATAAACAAGAATTAACTAAAATCACAATACTATACTATAAAGATAATAAGTAAGAAAAGAAAATTGCTAATTAATGAAATTAGGATTTAAGGCCCACCTTAACCTTCCACCACAACAATGAAAACTTGGAAAAGCAATTAAATAGATGAAAGAAAGCTCACAACCAAGTTGAAATCATTCAAATGTAGTAGAAATTGAAAGGAGATCAAGTAAAATTAATGGGTGAAGTTCAAGTGCTCATAACAAGAAGTGAAGGGAAAAGAAAATAAAATGAGAATGGAGAAAGGGTTGCTTTATGTGAAAAAGGGGAGATGGGGGCTGGCTGGTTCAAACCAACAGGTCGAACCGGTTCGGTTCAAACCGGATGAATTTCTGCTTTTTTTTTTTCAAAAATTAAAATAATCAAAAACAGAATGATATACAGAAAATTGAAGCAAATTAAAAACTAAAAAATTGGAAAAAAATTAATTAGAATGAATGAAACAGGAAAAACAAACAAACAACTAAAAACATAGAACAACTAAATAACTAAAACTTAAAATTCAAAATTAACTATCCCCTCAAGCTTAACAAAAATTTAATTGTAACATCCAAAGCTTGATAACAAAATTGGGGAAACATGAAAAATTAACAAAAATGCAAAACAAAATAAACAACTAAAAACACAAAGAACCTAAACACTAAGGATAAAAGCCAAAGAAGATGACGAAGATGAATTGGCTTGGTAGAAACTGGATACGGAATGAAGAAAAACTAAATAGAATCGGAGAAATCCGTCTCCACTTCAATGAAACACTCGGCATTAGTAGAAAAGCGTCTTCCTTTCCCTTAATCGAATTGCTAGCACGCTTAACATTCTTGGACCTTTTACGCTTTTTGCGCTCAATGGGCATGCTAGTTGCATCATCACTCTCCTCTTGAGGTTGTGGACGCTCGTTGAATGCCTCAACTCTAGCCCGAGTGTTCATAAAACATGGATTGCTCATCTCCACCCTTTGTTCACGAGTCACTCCCCAAATATCCTTCATCTTTTCAATCATAGCCAATGATTTCCTTGCTTGCTTCAATTGATCATCTTCATTGCGATTTGGATTGATAAGAGGGAATGGAGATGGCTGAGAAAAAGCTGTATCCATGAGAAAATTAGAGGTCTTACCATCGTAGGAGGAAGTTTCGCTTCGGTCACTCTCCGTAGAGCTAGTACTCTAATCATTATGGAAATTCTCCAAGTCAACAAGGGGGTTATAGATGAAAGGTGAAGTAAATTCCTTACCTAAACCTTCAACCATGAGCTTAATTTGAGGCACCTTAGGCAGTGGAGTTTGCCCTCTAGGTTTCCTAACAAATTTTTGAAGTTCCTTCTTAGTATTCTCAAAGTGTGCATGCATCCTTTCATGGTGATCTAATTCTACTATCTTCTCCAAGCTCAAAAACTCTTTATGTGACTCATGGAAAGCTCAATGCCATGCTCTAATGGCGGTCCTTTGTGCTAAAGTTTTAGCATAGGGAAGAGTTGGGGGTTGATTGGGTGGAATAGGCATGGGTTTTCCATGTGGGTTTGGAGAATGCAAGGTTCCAGGCAAGGAGGAAGAAGAACCCTTTCTAACCATGATGACAAAGAAAATAAACAAAAATAATGTGCAGGAATTTTTATGTAGAATGAAGAAAAATAGCTCTATAATGCTTTATTTATAGGCATCAAAACCCAAATCCTACAACTCTAGGAAAACATAATCCAAGTAATGCAAGAAAAAGCTCAACTTATCAAATAAGCAAAAAAACTAATCATATAAGCAACTCCTTTTATCACTAGAAAAAAAAAATTAAACACAATTCCATATAGAAGTAGAAACTTCCCTTTCATTGTAGTTTTTTTTTTCCAAAATTTTCATAATATCCTTGTGTGCTTAGAATTCCCTACAAAAACAAAACAACAACACAAAAACTAATTAAAAAAAATTCGACAAAAAATAAAAAAAATCAAAATTTTTTTGTCCGAAAATTTAAAATCTAAAAAATACAACAAAATAATTAAACCACTTAATTAATATGGCACTTCAAAATTAAAGAAATTCAAAATATAAATAGAATAAATAAAAAATATGAAAAGTAAAAGTGTGAGTTATCCTCCCCACTAGGGCTTTGTTTAACGTCTAGAGCTAGACGTAGTGATGCTTCAATTGCTTGAGAAGAAGGTTGGGGCAGTGTAGTATGCTTTCAATCGTTGTCCATTTACTGTAAATAGACATTGTTCGTTGCCAACAATCTCAATAGCACCATTTCCCAACACCTTTATGACTTTGAAAGGCCCGGACCACCTAGAACGCTATTTCCCTAGAAAGAGCTTGTACCTTGAGTTAAATAGCAACACTTGTTGGCCAACATGAAATTTTTTTCAAATTATATTCTTATCATGCCACACCTTAGTTCTTTCCTTGTAAAGGCGAGTACTATCATAAGATTCATGGCATATTTCATTCAATTCTGCCAAATCGAACAACCTCTTTTCACCCGCCGTTTTCAAGTCAAAGTTCAACTTTTTAATCGCCCAAAATGCACGGTGCTCCAACTCAACAGGCAAGTGACATGCCTTACCATACACAAGACGATAAGAAGACATACAAATGGGTATCTTAAAGGCAGTGTGATATGCCCACAAGGCATCATCAAGCTTCAATGACCAGTCTTTATGCGAATAGTTAACCATCTTTTGCAAGATTTGCTTGATCTCCCTATTCAAAACTTTGACTTGCCCACTAGATTGAGGGTGATACGGTATCCTTGTCTTGAACTCCAAACCTTGAAAAGATGTTTTTCTTAATAAACCTTACTATATCTTTTCCTTTGTTGGTAGGAAGAGCAACAGCTTCCACCCACTTGGATACATAATCAACAGCCATAAGAATGTAGTGGTTTCCAAACGACGATGGAAATGGACCCATGAAATCAAGTCCCCACACATCAAAAATCTCAACCTCCAAGATCAGCTTTTGCAACATCTCTTGCTTCTTCCTAATGTTACCCGTCCGTTGGCATTGATCACAAGTAGCAACAAAAGCTCTTGTATCCTTGAACATAGTTGGCCAATAGAATCCACATTATAGAATCTTTGCAACTGTTCATTTTGTGCTATGGTGTCCATCGGCCGGTTCAGAATGGCAATGTTGGATGATGCTTGGAACCTCAACTTCGAGCACACAATGTCGGATAATGCCATCTGGACACCTCTTGAATAACAAGGAATCATCCCACAAAAAGTCTTTTAAAGAAGCGACAAAGAGCTTCTTTTGCTACGAAGTGTAATCATGAGGCAAGGTATTAGAACACAAATAATTGACAATATCAGTATACCATTGCCAATCAACCTTATTTACATTCCATAATGACTCATCGGGAAATAATTCATTAATAGGCAACGTTACTTCCCTCTTAGAATGCTTTCTTGATTAGTGATCCGCCATGTGCTTTTTATTCCCTTCTTATCTTTGATTTCCAGATCAAATTCTTGTAGTAACAAGATCCACCTAATCAATCGCAGCTTGGCGTCCTTCTTTGCCAGCAAATACTTCAAAGCCGAATGGTCAGTGAAAACAGTTATTTTAGAACCTATAAGATAAGATCAAAATTTATCAAATGTAAAGATAACAGCTAACAATTCTTTTTTAGTAGTTACATAATTTATTTGAGCATCATTAAGTAACTTTCTAGCATAATTAATAACATCCAACTTCCCTTCTTTGTGTTGTCCTAACACGGCTCCTACGGCATAGTCACTGGTATCACACATCAACTCGAATGGTAGCTCCCAATTTGGTGAAGTAATGAAGGGTGCCGAAATCAGCTCCTTCTTCAATTTCTCAAAAGCTTTAACACAATCATCATCCATCTTGAAAGGAACATCCTTTCCTAATAAAGCACATAAGGGATGAGTAATCTTAGAGAAATCCTTAACGAATCTCCTATAGAACCCGCATAAGCTTCTAATATCCTTTACAGATGTAGGAATGGCAAGCTTTTTGATTGCTTCAATCTTTGCACGATCAACTTTAATTCCCTTTTCAGAAATCTTGTAACCCAAGACTATACCCTCACGAACCATAAAGTGGCATTTCTTCCAATTCAAAGCCAAGTTAGATTCCTCACATCTAGCTAGAACCTTCTCCAAATTCGTCAAACAAGCATCAAAAGAGTTGCCAAAAACACTAAAGTCATCCATAAGGATTTCAATAATGTCTTCGACCATGTCAGAGAAGATAGCCATCATACACCTTTGAAAAGTTGCGGGGGCATTACATAATCCAAACATGTGTCAGAATGCAAATGTGCCATAAGGACATGTAAATGTAGTCTTCTCTTGATCCAACGGGTCAATGGAAATTTGGTTGTAACCCAAATACCCATCCAAGAAGCATCAAAACTTATAACCCGCTAGGCGCTAAAGCATTTGATCAATAAATGGTAGGGGAAAATGATCCTTGCGAGTTGCTGAATTGAGCTTCCTATAGTCAATGCATACACGCCAATCATTGACCATTCACATGGAAATCACTTCATTCTTCTCATTAGTAACCACCATCATGCCTCCTTTCTTTGGCACCACTAGCACCGGACTAACCCACTTGCTATCTGAAATAGCATAAATTATTCCAGCATCAAGCAACTTAATCACCTCAGCCTTAAATACCACCTTCATGTTCGGATTTAGGCTTCTTTGTGGTTACACAATCGGCTTGTGATCCAACTCCATAAGAATTTTATGAATGCAAAAGGCTGGATTAATGCCTCTTATATCCCCCAAAGATTGAGCAAGTACCTTGGGGTACTTCCATAGAAGCTTTATGACTTTCAGCTCCTCATGCTTTGTCAAATCTGACCACACAATGACCGGCAAGGTCTCTTCCTTATCTAGAAACAAATACTTCAAATGAGCAGGCAAAGGCACGAGTTCTGGTTTGCATGGTTTTGTAGGTTTTTCCTCATTGGGAGGTCGATTAAGAGGCTCAAAACCTCTCCATTCGGATAAATCCTCGCCTTTCTAGATATTGAGCTTGAGCTTTAAGCTCCTAATCTTTATTCTGCATGTCAGAACTCAATTGCAAACAAGTTTCTAGGTCATCATTAGTTATTTCCTTAGCACATTGCAATTCCAATAAAGGATCAATCACATCAACCATAAAACAAGCATCTAAATCCTCTATGGAATCAAAATTTCTAACAGCTTTCAATACATCAAATTCTTCCTTAGCTTCACCTAATTGCAAAGTTAATTTGCCATTTTTCACATCAATTAAAGGACCAGCAGTAGCCAAGAATGGACGTCCTAAAATAATAGGTACATCTATGTTCTCACCAATATCCATAGCCAAGAAATCAATGGGAAAGTAAAATTTGCTGACTTTAACAAGAACATCCTCAATTATTCCTTCAGGATACTTCACCGATCTATCAGCGAGTTACAATGACACCCTTGTCGACTTCAAATCACCAATCTTTAAAGTATTGAACAAAGACAAAGGCATCAAATTAATGCTAGCACCTAAATCACACAAACACTTATCAATAGTAAAAGAAGCAATATTGCATGGAATCGTAAAACTCCCTGGATCTTTCATCTTTGTAGGTAGCATAGAATGACTCTGGATTATGGCACTGCATTCTTCAGTTAAATCTATAGTAGCTTTTTCCTCCAACTTTTTCTTCCTACTCACAATTTCCTTCAAATATTTTATATAATAAGGTATTTGAGCAATGGCTTCAATGAAAGGGATGTTGATTTGAATCTTCTTGAACATCTCCAAGAATTTGTTAAGTTCTCTTCATCCTTCCTTTTCATTAGCCTTTGGGGAAAAGGAACTAGTGGTACAATAATAGTAGTAACTGGTTCATTCTCAACTTGCACGCTTGGCTCCTTGTCATCCTCCTTTGATAGCGCCACTTCTTCATCCTTGTCTTCTTGCTTTGTTGCATTTGGCTCATTTAACGCCTTAACACTCCTCAATTGAATAGCCATGGCCGTGTCCTTAGGATTAACAACTGTATTGCTAGGCAAAGCACCTTGAGGTCGTTCCTATAATTGCTTGGCTAGTTGCCTAATTTGTCGCTCTAGATTTTGAATGGTGACTCCTTGTTGATTCACAATAGTATCTTGATTCACCATATATTTGAGCACCATATCTTCAAAGGAAGGCTTGGCCGGCTGTGGAGCTGGTTGTTGCACTTGTTGTGGAGGCGGCACTTATTGTGGAGGTTGATATGGTTGCCTTTGTAGGAATCCAAGAGCTCCTTGTCATGGTTGGCTAGGCTGATTTGAATACTTCCAAGTAAAGTTGGGGTGGTTGCGCCATCCTAGATTATAAGTATTGGAGCATATATCATTCCTAGGTTGGTGGTTTCCATAATTGCCCACATAATTTACCTCCTTTGTATTTTGATTTCCATCATATGTGTAATTGGCAGATGCATGTCCAAGTTGACCATAAAAGTAGCAGGCTTCATTTGTAGGAGGATTAGGTTGACTTGGCCCTCTAACCAACAACATTTTCACATGCTTGGTGAGATCAGCCACATGATTAAGCACTTCCGAAGATGACTGATCACCAGCATGATTCATCCTATTCCTACCAGCTTTCATTTGTGGGTTAGTAGTGAGCATCTCAAAGATATCCCACATCTCCTCAGAAGTCTTCTCACCCATAATAATACCGACATGAGTATCCAACAAATTCTATCCATTATCGCTCAATCCATCATAAAAGAATGTCACCAAAAGATTAGTGGGGTAT
Organism: Bocquillonia castaneifolia; assembly: GCA_948193215.1. NCBI lineage: Eukaryota > Viridiplantae > Streptophyta > Magnoliopsida > Malpighiales > Euphorbiaceae > Bocquillonia > Bocquillonia castaneifolia. The sequence continues at coordinate 8,838 of CANYLF012767164.1, forward strand.
TGGTGGTGTGGACAATGAGTCAGATAACCTTGGAATCTATCCCAAGATTCATGAAAAAGTTCACCATCTTTTTGGCAGAAAGTGCTGATCTTGGTTCGCAGCTCCGTCTTACCCTGTGAGTAGTATTTGGTGATGAACTTCTTATAGACATTATCCCAAGTCCGCATAGAACCTTCGGGTAAGTTCATGAACCAAATTTTGGCTCTATCCTTCAATGCTAGAGGAATACATCTCATTCGCAGCTCAAGTTCTGGAACACCATTCAAAGGAAAAGTTGCAATAACGTTGCAGAATTTCCTCATAAAAGCTAATGCATCCTCAGATGGTAAACCATGAAAGTGTGAAATCATGTTGAATTGAAGAGTTTTCAAGTCATAATTCCTAGTAGCAGCACTCAAAAAAATGCATGAAGGGGATGCACTGATAAAAGGGCGTTGAATATCACAAAGATAGGCCCTATTATCACCATTCCCTTGTGGTGGAGCTCGTGGAATTCTCTGAGGTGGAATAAACCCTTGTTGCCACCCATCTTTTTGTGGAGGATGTTGAACATTGACAATGGGACGTAACGGATCAACAACCATTCCGATAGGTGGATTAGTAGCTCCAATTGCCGCATTATTTCTTCCATTGTTACCGTTAGCACCATTGTTTCCATCGTTGTTGTTGTCATGACCCAAACCCTGGTTACGTGACCGGCGCCAGGGAATGGGAAAGCTGTACGCCACCGGAACCTGTGGCTAGCCTAAACCTGTTAAACATCATAACTCAACATGACATACCAAAATTATGTATTCTGGTTCCACAAAACAACAACAAACTTATTAATACCAAACATAAAACAATCCATAATAGCATCTGAACTTATAACATAACATAATAATAATGGTTCAACATCATAAACAATTTACAGATAACACACATAGCATATGCATTTCATATATATATATATATAGCTAATATATAATTAACTAATGAAAACAATGAATATGCAATGAAATGTAAATTATATAATCATAACTAAAATAAAACATGTATTCTAAAAGCAAATCATAAATATGAAATTGACTCACAGTTCGAGTGCACGCCTCTACGTGCTCCGGACGTATTCGGCCCTCCTCGACATCTGGAACTCTCTACAGGAATTAAAAGAACAGAATTTAGATATACGACTTAACCTAAATCCTATTGAATTTCTATTAAATGAATAAAACATATATTGCCAACATATAACTAATAACAGATAATATAATATAATCCGCCTAACTCAATATCACGTTTTACGAAGAAATTCTACCAAAAATTTGACAGAACCTCCCCTGTAAAATGGACATCTCTCCATCGAAGTGGAGCCCATCCTGCAATTAAACAACACTTCTATAATCACCAACCAACTGCCGGGCCTACCGATCTACCCGGACTTACCAAACATATCAATTAAATCACCAAAACCACATCATCTGTATTTTGACATTATTCAATTTATCATACTATTACTATCTAATAATTATACTCATTTAATGTCCAAAACCGTCCTTAACAGTCCGATAATCAATTTCTTCATTTTACGGTCTAACAATCCTAAAGTTTTATTTAATTAATCTAATAATTAGATTAATCCAATTCAATTCCAATTCAACTTAATTATAACTTATATAACATAATTATAACATATGAAATGTCAAAACAACCAAATTAGATGCGTAACATGTATTTCTAGAAATTACATAGACCGACATTAAGCTTCCAGGATTTTTAATTCAAAAATCATACATAATTAGACCAACTCGCAGTTATAGAAGTTACTCAAAATAATTTTAGGTAATTTTTAAAAATATTTTTAGGCTCGTCGGAGGTGGGACCCACAGCCACCGCAGACGGCGGTGTGTGGGACCCACGCTCCGTCGCCTGTGGTGGTCGGATGGCCACCCAAACCTTCAGAATTGATCGTAGCTTACCCTTGATGCTCCACACACCACTCACGTGCCTCTAGGAGCCACCATTTTCATGGATCGAAGAGAAATAGGCTCACCGGCCTGAAACTCCTCTCTCCTCCGTGATTGTTGGGATCGCGAAAGATATCTATTCCACTCTAGTTGGGACGATCTACAAGCCTATAACACCCACAAGTGTTAAATTTGGCCGGAGATACACAACCCATGGTGACCTCAAATGCCGAAACTTCAAGGACCGATATCTCCCAACTCCGGCAACGACAGGTACAATAATTGGTATCAAATGACTTGTCTCACCAAGGTCTACGTTTTAGACTTTTGAATCGATGAAAAAGATGATCGGAGCGCCATGAATGGACGGTTGAAGGTCTGGGTATCTATAGTGTAATTTTCAGAGAATTTTGCATTGTAGCGGTAATTAGTTTTTAGGTTTTCTTTTGCAATTGGGTCCATCTGCCAGATTACCCTATATAACCTGAATTTTTAGTCTTTCAACTAGATCCTTTTTATCAATTACGTAAAATCCTTAACTCGGTTTCTCCCTAAATTTTTACCATGAGCCCGGGAGTATTTTTAACACCTTCAAATCAAGTTTTAGCTTAAACTAACATCATTTGCTATTATTTTTAATTTTAGATAATTAAAGCTTAATTATTCCTTATATTTAATGCCAAATTAGAAAATAATAATTTAACCATAGATGCTCCAGCTAATAAGCTGGGTACAGTATGACGTTGAACCATTATTATTATGTTATGTTATAAGTTTAGATGCTATTATGGTTCGGTATATGTTTGGTATTAATAAGTTTGTAGTTGTTTTGTGGAACCAGAATACATAATTCTAGTATGTCATGTTGAGTTATGATGTTTAACAAGTTTAGGCTAGCCATGGGTTTCGGTGGCATACAGCTTTCTCGTTCCCTGGCGCCGGTCACGTAACCCAGGTTTGGGTCGTGACAAAGTTGGTATCAGAGCTTATGGTTTTATTTTATGCATATTCTATTTCCCTAGAGCGTCAGAGTCCTTCTTGAAACTACTACAGCATAGGATCTTTTATCATTTTTGTTAAGTACTCGTTTATAGTATTCAGTGTACCGTTAGGATTTTTGTTGTTGCTAAAGTTTATGTGTTTGTTTTTTAGAATGAATTGATGTCGACGCCGAGGCGTGCAGCAATCAAAGGAAGAGGAGGATGTTGCATCTGATCAAAGTGAAGTTCCTCAAGAGGAAGAGGAGCCTGCAAAGCCTTGACGCCGAGGAAGGCCCAAAAATCAGGGCAGACGTAGACGTGCCCGAGGTGGTAATGCACAGCCGCCACAAGGTGCTGCATCCATTGATCAGGCCACTATAGAAGCTATGGCCACAGGCGTTTCAGTAGCCTAGGCAGGTTTCTGATCTTGAGGCCATCAGTACTTTTGCTAGATCCTTCAGAGTACCGTTTGATGGATCGGGGGACCCGATGGATTTCTTGAATATGATCAGAAACAGAGTTTCTTTTGTTGTGAATAATTATAAGTGAATTCGGATGGTTAAGACATGCATGGAGAGAGAGGCACATGATTGGTTCATAGTTGCCATCAGACCGATGATTGATACCATTACTTGGGCTGAGTTTAAGGAGAGATTCCAGCAGTAGTATATGCACTTATCTTATTAGATGTGGAATAGGGTTTGACTGATGACTATCTCTAGGAAAGAAGAGGAGACAGTCTCAGCATATACTAATAGATTTAGATGGTTTCTGAGATTTACAGGTCCTTTAATGGAGGATGAATTACAGATGATACATTTGTATGTTGCTGGATTAGGGTCGGAGTATTCGAGTATGAGGACAGAGGGACATACTTTGAGGCAGTGGCGATAGAGGAGCGACTCTAGAGACACCATGGAGTGCCAGGATCTTATGGTGCTAGCAGTTCTAGGTCTGTAAGGCAGAGTAGTGGGGTTAGTGGATAGTTTCACAGGGGTGCACAGCCACCCCAGATGAGCTTTTAGATGGGTTCCAGTAGTGGACAGAGTCAGTTTGGGTCTCGGGTTCAGTATAGAGGCAGACATGGTCGAGGAGGAAAGGGTAGTTCTTATTTCAGGACCAGTAACAGTAGTAATGGACAGTGCTCTGGTTATGGTAGTACGGGCTATGGCAATTCTAGTTCTGGCCCAAGCACTTGTCAAACTTGTGGGAGATTTCATTAGGGACCGTGTCATTTTGCTCAGAATACATGCTTTAAATGCGGTCAGGTTGGGCATTATGTGAGAAATTACCCGAATTATCCTTCTCCAAACCAGACTCAGTTCCACCTAGCTTGTTCAGCTTCTAGTGCAGCACCACCACTAGTACAACCACGACCTCAGTACCTAACAGCTTTTGAGGGTGGTCCTTATCAGGAAGGCCCTTCTCAGGGCAGTTATCAAATGGTAGGCCAACAGGGCCGAGGATATGGAGGTAGAAATGGTGGGAGATTTGGTGGTAGGAATAACGGCAAAGGATCGGGACAGTCGTTGACCTCACAGCAGGGTGGAGGCTAGGCTAGGGTCTTCACACTCAATCCCCAGGACGCTCAGATTTCGAACATAGTGGTGGCAGGTACTATCCCGGTATGTTATAATGATGCCTTGGTTTTATTTGATCCCGGTGCAACACACTCCTTTATTTCTCCTTCCTTTGCATCGAGGATCGATTGTAGAGGTACAAGAATGGTAAGTCCGTTGTCAGTGGCCACTCCTCTGAGTGGTGCTCTAGTCACCGACATTGTGTTTTCGCTATGCCCTTTGATGATTAAAGGCAGGGAGATGATGGCAAACTTGATTTTATTAGATGTGATGGACTTTGATGTGATCCCAGGAATGGACTGGTTGTCCCGTCATTATGCTACCTTGGATTATAGAATGAAAGAAGTGACATTCAAAATGACTGAAAATGAAGAGTTTAAGTTCAGAGGTGAGAAATGTGTGATGCCTCAGAACTTAATTTCTGCCATTACAGCTAGGAAGTTGCTTCGGTGTGGATGTCAGGGATTTCTAGCAGTAGTTAGAGATACAAATTTAGAAGCAGATGAAGTTAGTGATGTACCAGTGGTACGTGAATATTTGGATGTGTTTCCAGAGGAGTTGCCAGGGTTACTGCAGGATAGGGAGATTGAATTCTATATTGATATGGTTCCTGGAACCACTCCCATTTCTATACCGCCATACAAAATGGCCCCAGCTAAATTGAAGGAGCTAAAGGAGCAGTTACAGGAGTTATTTGACAAGCGTTTCATAAGACCCAGTATTTCTCCCTGGGGTGCACCTGTACTATTTGTGAAGAAGAAGGATAGTACACTCTGACTCTGTATTGATTACAGAGAACTGAACAAAGTGAGGGTAAAGAATAAGTATCTACTTCCTTGAATAGATGACTTGTTTGATCAGTTGCAAGGTGCCCAATGCTTCTCTAAGATCGATTTGAGATCAGGTTATCATCAGTTGAGAATTAGAGAAGAAGATATTCCTAAAACTGCATTCCGGACTAGATATGGTCACTAGGAGTTTCTGGTGATGTCCTTTGGGTTGACTAATGCCCCAGCAGCCTTTATGGACTTAATGAACAGAGTGTTCAGGCCATTTCTAGATCGGTTTATAATCATATTCATTGATGATATTCTGGTGTATTCTAGAAGTATGGAGGAGCAAGAACAACATTTTAGGTTGGTCTTGGAGACTTTGAGAAGGGAGCAGTTGTATGCAAAGTTCTTCAAATATGAATTCTGGCTAGATAGTGTTACTTTCTTAGGACACGTGGTTTTCAAGGAAGGGATTCAGGTTGATCCGAAGAAGGTTGAAGCTGTATTGGATTGGCCTAAACCTACCACAGTCACTAAGATTTGAAGTTTTCTGGGTTTTGCAGGCTACTATCGGAGATTTGTACAAGATTTCTCACGGATAGCAGCACCATTAACATGCTTGACTCAGAAGAATGTTAAGTTTGAATGGGATGAAGCTTGTGAAAATAGTTTTCAGTTGCATAAGAAGAGGTTAACTACAGCACCTGTATTGACCTTGCCTTCTGGAACTGATGGCTTTACTGTGTACTATGATGCTTCAAGAGTGGGCTTAGGGTGTGTACTGATGCAGAATGGGCGAGTAGTGGCTTATGCTTCTAGGCAATTGAAGAACCATGAGAGGAATTACCCTACCCACGATCTAGAGTTGGCAGCTGTGGTGTTTGCCTTGAAAATTTGTTTGCCTTGAAAATTTGGAGGCACTATCTTTATGGTGTACCCTATGAGATATATACTGATCATAAAAGCCCAAAGAATATATTTCAGTAGAGTAACCTGAACATGAGGCAGACCAGATGGTTAGAACTATTGAAAGACTATATTGTTCAATCATGTATCATCCTGGGAAGGCGAACGTAGTGGTAGATGCTTTGAGCAGAAAGTCAGCTGGAAGTCTTGCTCATATCAGTGTTGGAAGGAGACCTCTATACAGGGAGATTGATCAATTATTTAATCAGGGCTTGCAATGGTGGGTGAATAGGCGTGGATGCTTAGTAGCACAGTTCAGAGTGAGATCTGTATTTCTGGACCTAGTGAAAGCAACTCAATCACAGGATCTAGAATTACAGAAGATTTTGTACCAGGTGCAACAAGGAACGATAGAAGAGTTTAGGGTTGATGGTGAAGGTTTTCTGAGGATGAGCACTAGGATGTGTGTGCCTAGGGTGGATAACCTACAGAAGGAAATCATGGAGGAAGCTCACTATACACCTTATAGTGTTCATCCAGGTGCAACTAAAATGTACCATGATCTGAAAATCTTGTACTAGTGGAGCGGGATGAAGAAGGATATAGGAGAGTTTGTGTCCAGGTGCATGACTTGTCACAAGGTGAAGTTAGAACACCAGAGACCTTATGGTTTGCTACAGCCTTTACCGATCCCAAAGTGGAAGTGGGACATGATCACAATGGACTTTGTTACCAAGTTACCTCGTAACCGGAGTGGGTATGACTCAATCTGGGTGATTGTTGATAGATTGACCAAGTCAGCTCACTTTATTCCAGTAAAGAAGAACTATACCGTGCAGAAATTGGCTGAGTTGTATATTTCTAAAATAGTAAATTTTTATGGGGTTCCAGCGTCCATTGTATCAGATAGAGATTCGAGTTTCACATCAATGTTTTAGTGAGAGCTGTAGTCAGCTTTAGGAACCAAACTTGATTTTAGCACAGCTTTTCACCCTCAGACAGACGGGCAGTCTGAGAGGACTATTCAAACTTTAGAAGACATGTTGCGGATGTGTGCCATGGACTTTAGTGGCTATTGGGATTTGAATATTTGATTGAATTTGCTTACAACAACAGCTATCATGCCAGCATTGAAATGGCACCGTTTGAAGCATTGTATGGTAAGAAGTGTAGATCCCCATTATGTTGGGATATTGGTGAGAAGTAGCTTTTTGGACCTGAATTAGTTTAGATTACTTTTGAAAGAGTTCCATTAATCCAGCAGAGGTTGAAAACAGCTTTTAGCCGACAGAAGAGTTATGCAAATCCTATGAGGAAGGACATTTCTTTTGATGTTGGCGATTGGGTGTTTCTGAAGGTGTCACCTATGAAAGGTGTGATAAGATTTGGTAAGAATGGTAAACTGGCACCTAGATACGTGGGACCTTACAAAATCAAGTCTATAGTTGGTGATGTGGCTTACAGATTAGCCTTGCCACCAAAATTGTCTAGAATTCACCCGGTTTTCCATGTATCCATGTTGAGGAAATATATTTTTGACCCATCACATTTAATCCAGGTAGAAGATATTGAGATTGGGGAGGATTTAACATATGATGAATAACCAGTAGCTGTGATTGATCACTAAGTGAGGCAGTTGAGGTCCAAGTCAATTCCGATGGTAGAAGTGGTTTGGAGGAACCATTATATGGAGGATTGCACTTGGGAGCTGGAACAGGATATTATTGAAGCAGTTTCCCCACTTGTTTCTTTAGTGAGGTACGTTCTTAAATTCGAGGATGAATTTATCTTAAGGTGGAGAGAATGTAATACCCATAATTCCCGAAAATTATTATTTTCTAATTCGGGATTAAATATAAGGAATAATTAAGCTTTAATTATCTAAGATTAAAAATAATAGTAAATGATGTTAGTTTAAGCTAAAACTTGATTTGAAGGTGTTAAAAATACTCCCAAGCTCGTGGTAAAAATTTGGGGAGAAACCGAGTTAAGGATTTTACATAATTGATAAAAAGGATCTAGTTGAAAGACTAAAACTTCAAGCTATATTGGGTAATCTGGCATATGGACCCAATTGCAAAAGAAAACCTAAAAATTAATTACCGCTACAGTGCAAAATTCTTTAAAAATTACACTGTAGATACCCAGACCTTCAACCGTCCGTTCACGGCGCTCCGATCATCTTTTTCATTGATTCAAAAGCCTAAAATGTAGACCTTGGCAAGACGAGTCATTTGATACCAATTATTGTACCTGTCGTTGTCGGAGTTGGGAGATATCGATCCTCGAAGTTCCAGCATTTGAGGTCGCTATGGGTTTTGTATCTCCGGCCAAATTTAACGCTTGTGGGTGTTATAGGCTTGTAGATCGTCCCAACTAGAGTGGAATAGACATCTTTCGCAATCCCAACAATCACCGGAAACTGGTGAACGGAGGAGAGAGGAGTTTCGGGCCGGCGAGCCTATTTCTCTTTGATCCATGAAAATGGTGGCTCCTGGAGGCGTGTGAGCGGTGTGTGGAGCATCAAGGGTAAGCTGTGATCAATTTTGGAGCTTTGGGTGGCCATTCGACCACCACAGGCAACGGAGTGTGGGTCCTACGCGCCACTGTCTGCGGTGACTGTGGGTCCTACCTTCGACGAGCCCAAAAATATTTTTAAAAATTACCTAAAATTATTTTAAGTAACTTCCATAACTGTGAGTCGGTCTAATTATGTATGGTTTTTGAGTTAATAATCCTAGAAGCTTAATGTTGGTCTATGTAATTTCTAGAAATACGTGTTACGCGTCTAATTTGATTGTTTTGACATTTTATATGTTATAATAATGTTATATAAGTTATAATTAAGTTGAATTGGAATTGAATTGGGTTAATCTAATTATTAGATTAATTAAATCGGACTTTAGGACTGTTAGACCGTTAAACGAAGAAATTGACTATTGGACTGTTAAGGACTGTTTTGGACATTAAATGAGTATAATTAATAGATAATAATAGTGTGATAAATTGAATAATGTAAAAATATAGATGATGTGGTTTTGGTGATTTAATTGATATGTTTGGTAAGTTTGGGTAGATCGGTAGGGCCGGCAGTTGGTTGGTGATTATAGGAGTGTTGTTTAATTGCAGGATGGGCTCCACTTTAGTGGAGAGATGTCTGTTTTACAGGGGAGGTTCTGCCAAATTTTTGGTAGAATTTCTTCGTAAAACATGATATCGAGTTAGGCGGGTTATATTATATTATATGTTATTAGTTATATGTTGGCAATATATGTTTTATTCGTTTAATAGAAATTCTAGAAATTCAATAAGATTTAGGTTAAGTCGTATATCTAAATTCTATTCTTTTAATTCCTGTAGAGAGTTCCAGAGGTCGAGGAGGGCCGAATACATCCGGAGCGTGTAGAGGCACGCACTCAAACTGTGAGTCAATTTCATATTTATGATTTGCTTTTAGAATACACGTTTTATTTCAGTCATGATTATATATTTTACATTTCATTGCATATTCATTGTTTTCATTAGTTAATTATATATAT
>CANYLF012767272.1:0-20017 GCA_948193215.1 Bocquillonia castaneifolia
TAATTACTCTCTAGGAATAGCTATTCCATTCCATTCCGTGAACCAAACGGATCCTGGTCTCTTGCTGGTTAAGTTAGCTTGCAGGAAGTTAACTTATCACTCTAAACGTATGATTTAGTTTAGTCTAGATGCTTGATTGAGGCTGGATCATGTTAGAAGGGTAGTTTGTTCTTTTGCTGGATGAGGTTTGCATCAGAATACTTGACAAGTATGGTATTTAAATTCTTGGTTACATGGAATTGAATTTGAAGAATCAAAAGCTCATTTTACACCATGCTTCAACATATTTTCTTTCCCATATTGTAAATTTTCTTTGGAGTATATAGCCTTTCTAATTTCCTCTGAAACTGCAGATGATGCTTTACGGTGCAATATTTGGTTGCTTATCACCTATTCTCTCAATCTCGGCATTTCTTAGCTACAAATCACCTTTTGTGTACCCAAAAGATGAGGTCTCTCTTGTGATACAAAATCCAATTAACACTGTTTCTGCACTTGTATTTTTCTTTAATCTAGCTCTTTTTTTTTGTGAACTCTAGAAGCAAACTGTTGAAAGAGCAAAGCTCGCTCTGTTGACTGATAAGGTGGAAGGATGTAATGAGTTGCATGATGGAGATAGGCAATCTGACCACATTGTAATGATGGTTGCCTACAAGAAATGGCAGAACATCTTGCATGAGGTCAGTCAGGATTTTGATTCAACTTTTGGCAAGTGAGCTCTTTATACATATTAGATATCGAGATAGGCTTTGTCACAATGTAAAATAAGAAGCAGCCCTCTAAGCTGTAGGAGAAAAGTAAGCCTATGCAGCTCTTTCTACAGTCGGCATAGCAGCTCTTTCTATAGTCAGCATAACAGTTCTTGGTGGTATATTGAATTTGGAAGCCATGAGATATCAAACATAAACTAAATTTGAATGCTTTTCAAATCAAAGTTGTTCCAGTCATTAACGAAGGTTAAGAGCCAGGTGTAGAATTAGGTTAAGCCAGTAAGTTTTGCATCATATTGTTATTCTTGTGTGACGGAGATGTGCAGTAATTAAATCCTGAGCACTAAAAAAGCACTTTAAGATGACTCCTAAATAAACTTTCTGGGTATGTGTTGAAGTTGTTCAAACAATTACACTAAGCAATTTGAGTGTGAACTTCTGTCTTCTTCAGCATTGTATCTCCCAAGGAGATCTGTAGCTGCTTGTAATGTCAAGTCAGCTAACTAGAAACATTATTTTATGACAATTCCTGTACTTAGAGACATTATTTTAACACTCGAATTGTATGCATTATCAATATGACATATAAGATGTCAATTCAAAATGCACCATTGTTTATTATTTGCAAGTTGACAATTGCAGAAGGGAGTTAAAGCAGCACAGCAATTTTGCAGCTCTTATTTCTTGAGCAATCCAGTCATGTACATGATAAGGTTTTGTCTCTCATCTTATATCCTCTGTTATTGTGGAACCTACAGTTAATTTAATGATTCCGTGCTTGTATCTTTTATTTAACATGCAAGCTACCCTTGTTTAGTTGTATGCCACATATTGCACCATTTATGAGAAACAAATATTTTAACATTCCCTCTGTTGGATAGGATGCTGTATGTTCCCTTTCTTCATTATACTGGAATAGTAGGTCTATGCTTGTTTTCATATCTAAAATCTGAGCAAAATTTCTGGCTTTCCTAATATGGAAGGATAGCAAATTGACATTCAAAATGAAAATGGATGGTGAAAAATACAGCTTGTGCTGCTATATTTATGCAGTTTTTAGCTTCTAGAATTCGATCATGAAGCATTCTTCATCTACTCATTCTTTGTAATATTCCCCTCAGCAAGGAATTTAATACCTAAGATAAGAATTTCTTCTTTCATTATTCACCTTATTATTGGTTGTTTCTTTGTTTTTTAAAAAAACTTATACCACGGGCATCATAAATTTTAGGTAACACATATATTCTTGCATGGTTTTCTTGATAGGCAACAGCCAGGCCTCTAGGCAAATTAGGCATGAATTTCTAGTTTCCAGGAAAAAGATTTCAGGCCTGTATCATTGACCATACTTGGGCAATTGCATAAAAGTATAGAAAAGTAATTTTTTTTTTCCTTTACAGCCCAAGCCTTCACTGGGTTGGGTTTGGGGGGATAATCCCCGCCTCAATCTGGTTTTTCTGCTTGCTGGGTGAATTCCTTGCCCATTAACAGCTCTAGAGTATTCTACTTTACATCATTTAAAAATCCTAGTCTAATTCAAATATCAGACCAATATGCAATCTTCACCAAGAATTAAAGATGTTCCTATTTGATTGGCAGATAATCTTTCTCTGACTTTTGATAGAGCTGTATGGCAGAATAGTATGATCTATATGGCAGTCATTTATTTTGTATTTGAATGTGCCAAATGATTAAAATTTTTGTTTTCGTTATCTGAAGTTTGAGATTAATGCCTTAATCTGTTTACAATAGCATCTTGAATATGATATATGCGACAATTTCAGGGACATGAGGATACAATTTGGAACGTTGCTTGCAGATATAGGGTTTATCAATCTTCCAAAGAATTATCAGGTACCATCTTGTGTGTCTCTGAATGCAAATGTTCATGTCATGTGGTTGCCTCACTACCTGATCTGTAAGAAACACCACGTTTCTTTCATTCTGTTTTCCTAAGTTACAAAAAACACACCATCATATTTTATTTCTGACAAGAGTGTATTTGTTTGCAATACGGATTCCCTTCTTCTGGAGCTCATTTATTTGCATAAATTTATATTTTTAACTAATGTTCAATGTAGTAATTGTAATGTGGCTTCTTGTCCCAGATTCTAGGAAGAAACAGAGAGAACCTTGATGGTTGGTTGTTGGACAGATCACAGCCTTTCAATATGTATTCACATCATTCTTCAGTTGTGAAGGTAGCCCTAGCTTTGTTGCTTTCAGTTCACATTTACTGGAAAGGATTTGTTTAGCATCTATTATGATTAGAGGGAAGTCAAAGACTATTAGGGGGTGTTTGATAACTTGACTTGTTACTTTAAATTAAAATTTTCAGCACTTAATTCTTTTAAGTAATGTTTGATAACACAACTTAATGTTAACTTAACTTAATCAGTTAAGTTAAAAACCACTTAAAATGATAAGTCAAAAGTTGACTTAAAATTTCTACTGAAAATTATAAGCGGTAGATTTTCAATATCATTTGATAAAATAGTCTACATAAACTTAAATTACTATTAAATTAGCATTAATAAATTAAAAAATCTTTCTATTTACCTTTATACTTTTTAGTTGGCTTATAGTATTATTGACGAGTATACACTTATATATGGTTAAAATTATTTTTTTTAAAAATTACACTTGATTTTAATTGTATATTTTAATGATTATAATTGAAAAGTATAATTGAAAACTTTTAAGACATTTAATGAAAAAATGAAATTTTTCAGTGATTAAAGTTATCAAACAGATTATTGAATTGAGCACTCAAAATTTTCAGCATTTATCATATTCAGCACTTAAAATTAAGTACTTAATTTTTCAGAACTTAATTTTCAGTTTTATCAAACACCACCTTAGTTTTTTTCTTTTTCATTTTTTAAAATTTTTTTGTACATCTCTTCCATTTCCTAGTTTAGATTGCGTGCAGTTTATGATTTTCCAAACTTGGATAAGCATATAAGATTAAATATTTATCATGGATTCAGGTAGATTTTAAGAAATTCCTGCAGGCAATTTTATGTGCAGGTTTATACCCAAACGTGGCTGCAACTCAACAAGGAATTAATACAGCAGCTATGAACAGCCTCAAACAGTCTACTATTTCTGCAAAAAATGATCATCTAGTCTGGTATGATCGAAGAAGAGAGGTTCACATTCACCCTTCTTCAATCAACAATAAAGTAAAAGCATTTCAGCACCCATTTCTGGTCTTCCTTGAAAAGGTTTCCAAGTTCTTAGTCCTGGAACTTCATCAAGTTTCTTTTCTATTTTTCTTTGTTTAGTTGATTGATGAAAAAGGATTTTTCATGATATCTTTTCATTATTGCATTGTTGTCTATGCCTTCCTGTAATGTTCTTTTAACACATTTGGCTGGGTAAATGTGTAAAGACTCAAATCATTTTCCTGAGGATTTGACCTAACAGAAATTGACTAGTATATAGTTAGTCATAAAGTAGGAGTGATGGAATAATTCCTGGCGAAAACTAATGCACGACTTTGCTTTCCTATGGTTGTAGAAGTTGAGAAATACTTATTCGATTTAGGTGTTTATAATGGTGCATAATGTCATTTCATTCACTGTTTCTCTTATATAGCAGAGTTCACATGATGGAATCGGACTGATATTAAACAAACCCTTAGTGTTCTCTTGGTGGGAATGGGGTAACAGTAGTGTTGTGGCTATGCCAAAGTTCTGAACCTCATGATATTCTGTTGCATCAATTTGAAAAATATTAATATTCTGAATTATTATTTTAGATAATATGAGTCTTAGAATGCATCCTATCTTTTGCACTTCCAGGTTGAGACCAACAGAGTATTTCTGCGGGATACTACTGTCATATCTCCCTTCTCAATCCTACTGTTTGGTGGCTTCATTAACATTCATCATCAGGTATCTTCTCTATATTTGTTCACCAAGAGTATGCATATGTGTGGTTGGGTATCTGTTGGTAAATACTGATTAGCTGTTCCTTCCCATTGAATTTCCATGGGCTGGGGGTCTGGGAGTGTCAGGCTTGCATCACAGACAGCCATTTAAGTAGTGCTGAAATCTCTTTTGCACCAAAGCAGTCGGCCTGTGCAAAGGCCTAATCTCCATTTGTGTTAATTTACTTTCTTTTATCTTTCGTGTTTGGACAACTTCATCATTCACCAATGACATCTTAATTCTTATCCTAGCTAATCATCTGCAGCAGAAATAGAGGTGCTTGTAATTATAATTTTAATATGTATGTTTGTCTTGTCGGATAGCCTTTTCAGTAGCATGATAATTCTCTTTGGTTAGATATTGTTTAAATGGTCGTATACCACACAATAATTTATTAATCCATAGAATTACGGGGTTTAGTGCTCTAAAAATGCATGGATGATGATTTCTTTACCAGTTTTGGTTCTCTAAAATTAATAGTTTATGATATTGTACATAGTTATCATATGGGAAAAGGACTACTTGGATGAAATTTAAGTTTCTTCACCTTGTGACTCAGTTTTTCTCAAGTATGATACTTTCAGTTTATATTTCCTTTTCTTTTTCTTCATTTTACATCAATCATCATTTGTAAGATCATATTTATAGTTTGTGTTTTTATTTCCTCTAGAGATGAGATTGTTTGTGGTGATAAGTATACGTTGCAGTGCATTGTTCTTTAGATTAATATGATGCAATCATAGCTTTTTTTTTTTCCATTTTCTTTTCAAGTGGATATCAATTTTCTCCGGGGTTTTTTTCCCTCCTTTCAGACTGGACTGGTCACTGTAGATGGATGGTTAAAGCTGTCAGCTCCTGCCCAATCTGCTGTCTTGTTTAAGGAACTCCGATCAGCTCTGCATTCTCTCTTGAAAGAACTAGTCGAAAAGCCAAAGGTATATTTTTTCACTCGTGTGTATCATAAATCTTCAAGTGCGAGTGTTTTGGCACTCTCTGTTTATTTCCTCAGCAGTTGGACCAAAAGCAAAGTCGCATTCTTTATGTCGTCCTTGTGTCATTTTGACTATGAATATCATATCATTCTTCCGTGCTAACTAACATCCAATTTGGGCACCTCTTTTAGAAAGGAAATAGTTTATCCAGCTGGATAACTTATATGAATTATGGTATTGTGTCTATGAAATGACTTTTCTTCGCGGTCAATTTTCAAGGGATCTTTAAAATGGTCTTTGATATAATGATATCTACTACCAGAGAATTTGTTTCAAGAATAAAATCAAGAACCGAATGCTTGAAATTTAAACACTAAACTATTTACTGCCCTAACAAACACCGATATTAAATTTCCCAAGAAAGGATTACTTCTACTTGAGGCTATTTAGTTGAGTTTGAGTAACATGTTTTTCTTTTCTTCTCAATTTTTTAGTTAGTTTCTTACTATAAATAAATCATGTATATGAGCAGCAACATATGTAATAACTACTGATTTGTTTATTTCTTTTCTTTTCTTTTTTTTTTATCTTGACCACTTATCATCAAAACATTTTGATAAAATGTACTTTGGTAGAAGCTAAGATTAGACAATTTTTCAAGTAGAGAGTTTTTTGTTTTTAAAGAATAGATAAAAGCTAGTGACATTAATATGAAAATTTGTTAATTTGCTGGTATCCGTTGATGTTGTTTGAACAAATTCAATGTCTGTTTTGTTATGAAGGTTCTTTTAAACATATCATTCAAGTCAGAAGACAATGCTTTTCTAAATCTGTTTTTCAGCTGGTGGGAGGATGGACTGCCTTAAGGATATGAATGTTGTTTGAATTTAATTTCACCTGTGGCATGTAACGTGTTGTCGCTTTTGTTATAACTTGGATTCTTTAAGTTGTGCTAGAGAATGAGGATTGTAAATTTCAACCCATGTGAGGATTTGACTAGGAACCAAATAGGTTGCAAGCCAAGTGACCAGAGTTCATAAGCCAGCATCTATTGGCTAGTCTATGCTTTACAATCAATAATATTCAAAGAGAAGAAAAATTCAACCACACTGCAAATACTTGAGCAACTACTAAGAAGTTAGAAAATGAATTGATGGAAGAAGCAGAAGAACAGTCAACATCCTAGAAAAAAAATGCGGTTGGCTATTTTCTAATTGAAACCATTGATAAACATATGATTGCTTATATCAAAAATATTATTTTCTTTCCATGACCATGACCAAAATTTGGCAATTATGCTTACTAGGATTTAAAGCATGTTTAGCCAAGAATAATTCATGCCATGCGATAATTGTGGTTTTCAAGGATTTTATTCAGCCACAGTCACTTGGACTGCAACTAGGAAGTTCCATGAACTACTATCTATGGGACTATAGTTCTGTTTGTCCATTAATAATTCCATCATAATTTTCTTGTTTGTCTCAAGTGTTATTTTTTCATTCTCACTCACTATTATTTGTTCCTTGTCTTTTCTTGACGTATGTATGCTTGCCATTGTTTATGTATTTCAACATCTTGCAGAGTGCGGCTATTGTTGATAACGAGGTTATCAAATCCATGATCCAATTGTTGTTAGACGAAGACAAACTCTCAAAATGAGCCGAGAAGCAATAAAATGTTTGAGCATCTCTATATTGTAGTTTTGATTTATGGTAGATGAAGATATATAATCCGATGAAGAGGATGGCTGGCATCTCAATCTATTCATTTTCTCCTTCAAATGAATTATGGCAGATGCACAAAAATTTGAACCGATACCAAAACTTGTTAAGGCTCATTGTTGGTGCGACTAGAGACGATCATAGATTCGTAGCAAGCAGCGTCAGTGACTATATCTGAAATGTACTTTTTTGAGTTCCAAGCTTAAAAAGGTCGCAACTGCAGATGCAATTCCTCTTGAGGAGGTTATTGAGTGATCAATGCTAACCATTGGACCTTATATAATGTACTTAAATCTTACCGAGTTTCATGGAATGTTTACTTTAGCTTTGACTGCAAAAGACTTGATATGTCGTATCATCAGGAGACTTGTCGATCTCTACTTGCACATTTGACCTAGTAAATATTTGTGAATACGTATATCAGCTAATATTTATAGGCCAAGGATTTATTGGAATACTTGCACATTCATAATGTACGGTTCATTTGACCCCCAGGATTTATAGGAATACTTGCACTTTCCATGTTAAAAGATACATCTTCAGATGATATGGCAGGTTATCTCTGCCTGTAATTCGTAGAAGCTTGTGTATATTGTTATTGTCTCAATATAAACGAGCTCTTAATCCTAATTATAGGCCAAGCATATTCTAATTTTCAGGTAAGCTATATAGAATGAAAAGTTTAGACAGTGCAAGGTGTTGTCTTTCCATTTGGAACTAATAAAGTTTATGAAACCAAATAGTTCTAGATTTAGTTTGTTTCTCAGAAAAACACCATGGAAAAGCAAACTACACCCAAGCCAAGAGGCCTCCCCATACACCCATTCCTATAGCTGAACCATGATAGGTGAACAGATTGAGTTACAATAGCTTCAAAGGACCCAAACCAATAGGTGATCATAATCAGTTTTGAGAATTACAATAGCTTCAAAGGACCCAAACCAATACAAAGTTAACAATACGCAATAAAATCATGATCTCGTAATACCCCTTGTTTTGCAAAGTAGTCAGCAATCGTGGCAGAAAATTTATCAGTGTGGATTGTGCTGATAAAACACCATTTATAAAACCTCGAAATTGAAGTGGGGAAAAGCAAGAATCGGCATGCTTACCTTACAAGTAAGAGCAATATTGTTTTGAGATTAACAAGCAAAACTATTTTTCCAAATTTTAGTTTGAGCTCTCTTATTTTCAATTTTTTTCGTTGCCATTAAGGTCATTATCTTGCTGAAATTCAGTCTCACAGGAAAAATGCATAGAGTAAACATGACTCAGAATTTCAAAATGATTGAATATATCATGAAAATCCAGTTGAAGGCAACTTGTAATAGTGTACAAGTGGGATAATTGAACTGCAAAAAAATAGTTATTTCTCTAACATCAGTGCATTTTCCTATATCATACCATTGAAAGACAAATGAAATGTTGACCGGGCTTTTAACCCTTGACGCAGGGTCACCATCAGTACATAATGTTGCTTTCATGGATGCTGACATTGCATGTAGTTTCTTAACAATTCTGAACAGGTTGGCCCGGACTCAGGACAGTAGATCAGCATCTCTCTATTATTGATCTCCAAACTGGATTCGCGATGGCTTGGAATTTCAACCAGCTTTATGCATGTTCACATAGGGTTCCTTCACATTGAAGTGCTTCCACCGATTTTGAATGAATACACAGCAACTTCCTCCATTAGTGATCTCCAAACAGAGATCACCAATCTTGTACACTAGTAGCTGAGAATTCTTCATATTCACAAGCAAACTAAGAGATTTTAAGTCAGAGTTCTGCTCTCTGGACTGGACCCTAATGATTTTAGGTCAAAGTACACTAGTAGCTGAGGTTTCTTTCTTGTACTGATTTCTTCCAATCTCCAACAACAGGTTATGTGAGAGATCAGTTCTGTGAATAGAAATTTTAATTTCTACATCTTCTCCCAAAACCCATCTGCTGCTTGGAAAATCATGGCAAATTCATCTTCAGGAATTTGGAACTTTCACAAATTGTTCTGGAAAAAAAATTGTTTAAAACTTCTGTTTAGTGATATCTGTGCCATCATATCTTACCTGAGTGTTAGGAGCTAAAATCTTTAGACAATAAAGAATACATGAAAGGAGGCGGATATTTACTAACCATGTGTTGGTATTTAAGAAAGTACGTCCAATATTCCACCATTTTTTTACCAGAAAGATGAACGAAGACGCCCAAAAGATCATTCATGCCAACTTCACGATTCTTTCTTTGCCTTGATAAACACGTTTTGGCATCAGTGCACAGCATAGAGGATGATGGCTTCATGGAACCTTACTCTTACATTTCTGTGCCCATTTTGCAAGACCTGAAACAGAAAACTGACAACATTTCTCTCATCATAGTTCTCAAGTAACAAGACAAGAAGCAAAGTCCAGCGGGGAAGCTTTTATATATGAATTACAACAGATGTGAAAAATCCCAATGATTGCATTGGACTTAGAGCTTGAGTCATCAGAAAATGAAGAAGCAGACAAAAGAGAGGCATAAAACCTACTACGGCATTCTTCTTTTTTAGACTCAAAATTCATCAAAACAGTTAAATATAAAGATGGTCCAAAGTGCGAAAGTTTCTAAAGATAAACAGGAAAACATACAAGAGGAATTAACTAAGTTATGGTATGCAAGCAAACTCTAAAATTCACTATTCTTGACCAGAAAAATCGACTGGTTATGGTACCTGCAATTGAAACCAACTTCCCATATCTGTACATTATGAATGATTCTACTCCTGAAATATCAAAATTGAAAAGTTACATTCAGATGGAATGCTATTTGTTGCTTGAATTTAACCCCAACACATAATGATACCTCAAAAAAAAAAAAAAAAACTAAACTAAATGATACCTCATTTAACCTTTCACGCTGGTTTCTGAAGGTTCTTCATATTCACTAGCAAAGTATGAGATTTCAGGTCCAATTAGACAGTACTCTTGTAATGAAGGTTTTCCATTCCGAAAGAAGTATTCCATTATTATCCTCTTCCAATAATCAATTGTTCCATCCATTCCTTGCAAAACCTGTTTCAGGAACCATACACCATGTGTTCTGTCACTGTTGCCAAGTTATTGGCAGGTTAAGTTGACCAAGTGTGTCAGCTTCATTCCAAAAGTAAGTAACCAACTTCTACCAGATATTCGACACAGCATTCTAAAACAATGAAGATTTCCTCTGTCAAAATCAATATAACATACGCAATTGCACAGGTTAAGCTTCTAATATTTCCATGGTGGTGATGTAAATTAACAATGCAAAGGATAATTACAACTAGACAAAGTCGTTACCCTTTCAAAAAGTGTCTGACTTCTATTTATAACTCTGAAGTACTGCCCCCCAGACTTGGTCAAAAAGATTTCATCATCTACAGATAGGCTTTTTCTTGTATCAATTCCCTCTGTCTAACAAAAATAGGTTATATGAGAGGCCGGTTCAGCAAATGGAACTTTCAAGTTCCATATCTTCTCTTACACACATCTGAAGCTTTAAAAGTGACAGGACATTCGTCTTTAGGAATTTGAAAATTTGACAAATTGCCTGGAAAATAATCCTTAATGTTTTGTTTAACAATATCCATGGTAAAATCAGAAGACAAATAAAGAAGACGATAGAGGATACAGAAACAGGCTAAAGTAAGCATGGAAATATATAGGAGGCATTAACTGACCGAGTAGTGGTATTTCAGTAAGTCCATTCGAACTCCAAAATCCAAATCCAAATTCCACCAACTATAAACAGAAGAGATGACTGGCAACGGAGAAAGGACTATTCATGCCAACTTCACAACTCTTTCCTTACCACATATTTCTGCATTAGCAGCGCATGCAGGATTGTTGGGGTTTTGAGGGGGGAAAGACATGAAATTTACTCTCACAAAACAAAGACAAATGCTGCTGTAATTCATCACAGCATATGCAAGAATGAGAGAGGGAGAAAGAGCAGAATTTTCAATCTTAAAACATAAACTCTCTCTCTCACCTTTCTTCATTTCATTAACTCTTATTTATAGCAAATACATTGCTTGTACATTTAGAATTAATCATTATAAATATTAAATCAAGTTTAAAATTTAAACTTTGGAGCCTATTTTTCCCCCCTTAAACTCAAACATAATTCTGATATTTTTTCCCTCCAATTATTGTTGGAGATTACCAAAAACAACATTGTGACACCTAAGTGCCACTTGTTCCAACAAGGATAATGTCTTCATGGAACCTCACTCTTACATTTCAGTACTTATTTTGCAAAACCTGAGACAAGAAAATTGACAACATTTCCTCATCTTAGTTCTATTTGTGTCAACAAGACAAGAAGGAAGTCCAGTGAAGAATGTATAACTACTTAATTACCTATAACTCATGTGAAAAAATCCTGATGATCACTTTGGACTTATTGTTTGACTTGTTATAAAATGGAGAAGAGAAATAAAGAAAGAAGAAGAGAAGCAGAAAATCTACTACAGCATTAGTTAAACATCAAATTGCTTTTCATAATTATTTGGTTAAATTTAGGGGGTGGTAGCTAACCAAATTATGGCATTGAAGAAAGAATATATTTAAACATCAAATTCCAGCTGAAGAGAACAGGGCAAGTACCTCATGTATTGAAGGACAAATCTGTCTCTCTAAAAAGAAATGCCTTTTGGAACGTAAAAGCTTCTCAGATGTTGCTGGAATAGGAAATGCCCTCCACTGGAAACATAAAATTATGCATTATATGAATAAATATATTCCTGAAGTATCAAGATTGAGAAATGAGATTCAAATGGAATGTCATTTACCAAATGCTGTTGATGGCACATCAAATGCATAGACGGGATATAGGAAATGATATGAAAACAATAGTATCCTTTATGTTTTAGCCACTGAATTGAAGCATTGATAAGCATGTTGGATGAAGATAAGGAAAACAAGTTAAAGAACTACAATTGCAAGAAAGCAGCTCTCAAATTGTATGAGAGTTCATGACGGTAAACAAGACAAGATGTAGAAATAAACGAACCATGCTAACATTAGTAAGAAAGTTCTGTGGAAAATTCAAATGACTTCTTCAAAACATTGGAGTTTATTAAGATTTTCTTTATGACTGTTAAATACTTGAAATAATAAACAAAATATTTTTATAACATTGTTCAGCACTTCAAACAATCATAGAAAGAAGAAGAGACAGAAGGTGAAAAATAAAATAGGACTCACCAGTTGATTAATTTGGAATCTGATATCAGTAGTCCTGCAATATCAAGTTTCAAAAATTAGTTTATTACAGAAATTTCATTTTTTGCAGTTGTTTAAAGAGAAAAAGAAAAAGGAAAACGAAACAAAACAAAACAAAACATTAATAGATTGTAATGGTGAAAGAAATAATACCGTTTTATCTATTTTGACAAGTGGGATATGTGAAATGATGGACTCATGATTGTGCCTATGTTTTCTGCACCATCCTGAAACAATAGGACACAGAATGATGCATAGATGTCCAAGCGTGGGAGGGAAGCCCTCTGTTGGAAAGGATTGGAGATTTGGGCAAGAGGAAATGAAAAAAAATGATAGAGAGGTGAGGTTTAGGATGCCCCTTGAGATGAATTTCAGATTCTCAATATTAGAGATGGAGAGACTGGTGAGGGAAGTGGGAAGAAGCAGGCCTTCATTATCTGGAAATGAATCAAACATATCCAAACTTGGAATTGGGCCATAGATTTGTAACAGTGTAAGAGAAGTGAGTCTGTGGAGTCCCCACTCTGACATTGGCTGTTTCAAATTCTTGCACTCCCTGATATAAAGATGAGTAAGGTTTGGGGGCAAATCTCCTTCTTGAAAGGATTCTAGACATCCACAATGACTTGTATCTAGAGAGCGAAGAGAGGTGAGGTTTCGCATCCCATTGGGAAGTGACCTGAAATTTTCACAGTGGTAAATATGTAAAGATTGAAGAGAGGAGAGGTTTGGGGGCAGGGACTCTGGACATGGAGAAAAACCTAAAGCAAGAGAGGTGAGGTTGTGCATCTGATTGGGCAGCGACCTTAAATTCTTGCAACCGGAAATTGTTAAAGAGGTAAGAGTTTGGAAACTGAATCCTACTTCAGGGAAAGACTCTAATTGTGGACATACTGATATTTTCAGTTCT
This sequence comes from Bocquillonia castaneifolia, assembly GCA_948193215.1. Classification (NCBI taxonomy): domain Eukaryota; kingdom Viridiplantae; phylum Streptophyta; class Magnoliopsida; order Malpighiales; family Euphorbiaceae; genus Bocquillonia; species Bocquillonia castaneifolia. The sequence continues at coordinate 13,449 of CANYLF012767272.1, forward strand.
GTGAGATGAGAGAAGCCATATGGAGAAGCAGACAGTGTTGTACATAGAGACTCAAACAACTGTGTTGGCCAGTATCTGATATTGAGAGTCTTAAGGGAATTAGGAAACGGCCCTTTTGGAGAGGAAGTGAGAGACCGGCAATCCTCGATTATCAATTTCTCAAGCTGAGAGTGCATCTGATTACCATCAGTTATAATAATACCATCCGGCACACACTCCAGTGAACTACATCGCAGTATCTCAAGGCTTTTGAGACCGTACGGAACACCTCTTGCTGGGAAAGACTTTAGTTTACGACATCCATCTATCTTCAAATCTCTAAGACGTGTGAGTTTGTGAAGCCCATTTGCCAGCTTCTCCAAATTATTACATCTATCTATCTTTAAAACTTGAAGATTGCAAGGCAATTCCCCTTCCTCTCCATCTATTAATGAAACTAGCTGACCACAGTTTTCGATATGTAACAATTTTAGAGAAGCAAGTTTGTCTGAATTAGTGCCATCCTTCCACAAGTACATCAATCCATGGCAATATATAATTTTCAGATCTTTTAGTGTCACCAAATCCTCTATTAGTGCTTCCTCTAAACTTACAAGCCCTGAAATATTTTTGATCTCTAAGCAAGTGAGAGAGGCAAAATCAGATATACTCCTCAGAAGGGCACCTTGACACCTCTCAATGCACAGCTTTTGAAGAGATGGAAGATAGATTGGCAATTTCCCGACAAGCTTTGGGCAGTCATATAGTCTAAGATCACGCAATTTAGGGAATCTGACTGCATCAGCCTCAGCCTTCTCATTCAAATCATTTGAGTTGAACATCCATTGCTCCCACTCCTCCATATGCTCAAAGCTTAGTGTCTCAAGACTAGCAAAACAAGACCGCCCATCCCCAAAAACTTCCACGCCCATTGCTTTCAGTCTTTCCATGCCACATATTCTCAACTCTATGAGCGAAGGTATTTGTCCCAGTGGAGGCAGCGACATGATGTTCGTACACCTCCACAGGCATAGCTTTACCATCTTATTGAACGTGGGATCACCTATCCACAATGGCAACTCACTTCCTCCAAAACCTTTAATTGAAAGGATTGATAGATTTTCATGGGGCCTTAATGAACTGAGAACCTCCACTTCATCACTTGGATTTATTGAACTTCCTCGCCATTCCCATTCCAATTCCAATTCTTCTATGTCATCCTTCTCTTTTAGTTCCGCAAATTCTGCTTCTCGAATATCCACCACATTCTGCAGCTCTCGTATGGAAATTTTGCCCTGTAGTTTACACAATTTCTTCAACTCTGTCAATTTCAGTCCATTGTCTTTTCCCACAGTGAACTTGGTCGCTGGATTTAGATTTCTTAAATTGCCAATTTGCGGTGGCATCTCTTGCAATTGATTTATATCACAAACATCTAAATACTGCAAATTTGTCAACTTTCTTATGCCCAAGGGTAATCTAGGAAGTCCACGACCCCCATAAATATAATACCCACTAATATCAAGGCATTGCAAGTTGATTAAATTGCCTATTCCCATGGGTAACTCTCTGAGTTTGGAACACCCACGTAATCTTAATGTTTGCAAGTTTAACAAGTCCATAAGTGATTCGGGTAATCTTTCAATATTAGTGTAAGATAAATTGAGATACCTTAGCCGCTTCAAGGCACCGATCGAACTTGGCAACTCTGCAATGTGAGAACCGGCTAGTGATAGTACCCTCAAGGATCTCAACTTTGGCACCATGTCATGGAGAACTTTACTAGTTATGTAGTTGTCACGATGTCCTGCCATGATTGGTAATGCTAAGAATGTCCGCAATTTCTTCATTTCTGAGAGGTCCTTAAATTTTTGCCATGTGTCATAATCACCAGAGATGAAGGATGAATGGCGGATCTTTGCATGTAAATCTGTATTCAAGCTATCACCCAAATGAAAGCACGTTTCTCTGCTGATAAATTGGGCTAAATCATGTATAAGGTCATGCATCATGTATTGAGATTTATTATTACTAGACACTTGGAAAAATGATCTAGATAATAATTCATCAAAATACTGGCACCCCAACTCTAGCATGTTCTGTGGTTGATTGACAAAACCCTCTGCCATCCACAATAAAACTAGCTCATTCCTATCGAACTCAAAATCTTTTGGAAAAGTGGCACAATAAGCAAAGCATTGCTTTAAATGGAAAGGAAGATGAAAGTAACTCAACATCAAGGCTGGTAGAATGTTGCACTCCTCAGGTAAATCCCACATCTTGCTATTCAATACTTTTTCCCAATCAGCATGATTCGGTCTACCTCTTAACAAACCTCCAAGAGCCTTGGCTGCTAATGGCAATCCTCGACATCTTGTAACAATTCTTTGACCTATATCTTTCAAATGCAAGTGGTTATCAAAATTTACCACTCCCAAGGCATGCTGCGCAAACACTGACAGGCAGTCATCCTGTGACAATTCTTTTAGAGGATAAGTTGAAATGGTACCCGTCATCAATGAAACACTTTGATCGCGCGTTGTGACAAGAATTCTGCTTCCCCTTGCACATTCTTGGAGAGGGCCACAAAAGAGTGTCCACCTATCATAGCTCTTGTTCCAAACATCATCTAGTACAATCAAACATTTCTTACACTGCAGCTTTTTCTTCAATTGCATCTGATACCCATTCAGACCATTGTACGGTTTGTACCTGGGTAGGGTTGCCTGTAGGATTGTCTTGGTGATTTTAAGTACATCAAAATCTTCACCGACAGAAACCCACGCTTTAAAATCAAATTCCAGCGATGGATCATTGTAGATGAGTTGAGCGAGAGTTGTCTTGCCGACGCCTCCCATCCCAATAATGGGAATTACTGAGACATTGACATTAGATTCTTCAGCCTTCATCACTTCCATTATCTTCTCTCTATCGTAGTCCCTTCCATAAATCCTTGCTTCAGTCACTTCTAGTGTAGAGGTTGTGGGTAGTCGTTCTCTAACTTGACTAGTCCCACCCAAATGCAAATCATCTTTATCTTTGAAGATCTCCTGAAATTTAGCAGTGATACTCTCTACCAAGGAAACCATCTCAGCACTGAACTGAACTGTCTTGATTATCCTCCGTAACTTGCTTGAACGGGCATCAGTTTCTGCTTCAGCTTCCAGTTTGCGCCGCTGAGCCTCTGTTGCAAGGTCATCAAGAACATCCTCCACATCGTAAGCCAAGTCTCTGAGATTGCTTACCCACATCATCACCTGTCGGTTCTCCAACTGCTTCCTGTCTGCATAATCAAGCTCAGCATAAATTTTCTTCAATTGCTTCTTCCAATTCTCGATTTCCTTGATAAGTTTTTCTTCGATCGAGTACTTGCACAAGTCCATAATAGAAGTCAACTTGTCAAGCAAACCCTCAACAAAAGAAGAGAGTATAGCATTACCAATAGTAGCCATCACTTCCATCTCAAACAATAATCGAAATAATAATCAAGGACGAACAGACTCTGAATTATCTCTCTTTCTATGGAGGCAGATGTTATCAAAGGTTGGAAATTGCAAAACTGAAATTATTAAACTTCTCCCAGGACAGGATAAGAGCAATCAGGTATATGTGTGGCTACCCAGTACCTATAGAGTTAATTGTGCAACAGTGAGCAAAAAACCACCAAATAGAGAAAACCGACCAGAATGATTTTATTATTTTTTTTAAATGAGAAATAGTTTGGCTCGGTTTGCAATAATCCAAACTTTGAATGTTGGTTTGTTTGGTTTCATGGGTCTTCCAATCGATTCGAACCGAAATCCAAACCGACCATTTTAATATTTTATTTCTTATATATTGGGAAAACTAGTCCATTTTTTTTGGGTAAATAAAACTAGTCCATTTATCTTTAATTTTTACTAATTTTACAGATTTATCTCCAATTATAAACTAGTACAATTAAGGTTATCAATTTTGTAACATGGTGCAATCTTATCCTACTATATATGAAAATATGTTCTTAACAAAATTTATGATAAAAATATAATAAATTAAATTGATCTAATAAAATTTTTTTAAATAAGATTTACTGACCTCTATAAACTCTCTAGAAAAGTTATAATTAAACAAATTTAATACGCTTTAAATAAATCATTAATACTGTTACTTTTTTATTTTAGTAACTTTTTATAAAAAATTCAAATATTCAATATAATATGTACTTAATATTTTTGTTTAAGAAATTAGTTTGAGCATTATTTTTTATATTTCTCTAGATTTTAGAACTTAATAAATTTTAAATATTTTTACGAACTATTTAATAAATTTAGTTCTAAAATAACGAGTCTCACATAAAATATGCACAACTTTGTAAACTTTTTTTACTAATTAAAAATTATTTAAAAATCTCACGTAAATTATGCTCAACTTACTTAAAAAAAACTATGCACAACTTATAAAAAAAGTATGCACAATTTTATTAAATTATTATTAATTATGATTGATTAGTTATTTTTTAAATTTACTAAATTCATTAAATAGATTAAAAATATTTAAAATTTAAATTTAAAGATGTATAAAAATCAATACTCAAAAATAAATTTATAATTAAAAGTATTATTTAAATACATATATTTTATGAAAATTTTGAATTTTTGTTTAAAGAACTATCCAAAATAACTAAAATTTCAGTAAAATGTCATTATTTCAACTAATTTTTAATTTAAATTTTAAAATTTTAAAGTAATTGAATTATCAATTAAAATATTTTAAACTTTAAAATTTAAAGTAATTTAAAACTTTTAATAAAGTACTAGTATAAATGACTTAATATTATAATAAATAAAAATAATCTTATAAATGAATAATTAAAAATAGTATAATTTTACCAAATTGATCCATTAATTGATAGTTGGATATATTTGTCATAATTCGTTAGATTGTTGTGTGAAATTGACACGATTTAAAATTTAGTATATATTTATCAAAAGTATTATAATTTTAGATATCAATAATGTTATGCAAATCAAATTGATTTAAATCAAAAAGTGTGAATTTTAGAAAAAATTAAGAAGTGGGAAATAATAATTTTAACTTTTAAATGATTTTAAAAATTGTGATTATTAAATATTTTCAGCATAAAAATTTGTGTTAAAAAGTGAATTCCAATAATAACCCCAAATTCAGCGCTCAATGACTCCTCTTTAGATATTTAAAATCATTTTCCCTTTAGAAAAAGATATCACGCATTTATGCATAAGAAAAGTTAGAAAAATTGTTGACTTGGAGAGTTAGGGCATGTTTGGTTAAGCGATTGTATTCTAATTGTTAGTGGTTGGCGGATAGTGGATGGAGGATGGCGGACTGCAGATAGCTGACTGCGGATAGTTAGAAATTCTAGTTTTTGAACGTTTAGTTATATTTTTTCAACCGCTAGCGTTTGAAATTTTCAAACGCCATTTTACCGAACACCTAATACCTAGCAGATGAAGTTTCAAACACTAAACGTCAACTCCATTCACTCAACTAAACGGGGCCTTAGTGAGAAAAAACAATGAAAACGATGGTGCTAGGCAAGTGGCTGTCAACTACCTGTCTTTATTGTTTGATGGAAAATACTCCATCTGCATAGTTGGATGGAGACTAGGAAATTTTGTTGGAATGGAAGGTGCCAAGCAACTTCTATGCACCTTAAAGGTAATTAATGATATGATAAACTCTACCATATGTGGTGATCTAAAATGCTATAGGTTCTTTTTTTTTTTTTTAAATATAAAATTAGGTGTCAAAATGATAAAATATTCACAAAATGGTTTTTTCGTTTAAGCGTTGTCCAATAATGCACATTGACATAGAAATCATTCATTGCTATGGCAAAATTTTCAAGGACTTACCGTATGGGATTTGGAAAAAGGTAGAAGATTGTTGACTAGGAAAATTAGTGAGAAAAGATCGGCAAGTGGCTACCAACTACCTCCTTTTGTTGTTTGATGGAAAATACTTCCAGGTTTCATCAAGACAAAAATTTTGTTGAAATGGAAGGTGCCAAGCAATTTCTATACTCCTTCAACCATAAAGATAAGATAAATTCAATGATATCGATCGCGATCTAGAATGCTAGGGTTTTTCCTTTTCTTTTTTGATAATAATAATTTTATTTTTTATTGATTAAATTAAGGAGAGAACATATAACTGTCCAACATCAGGTCTTTACCCAAGTTCCTCACACACCCAATTTCAACAATCACTTAATTAGTGAATTTAACCAATATAATAAAAAAGTAACCAAAAATAATTTAAAAATTGAAACAGCATAAGAAAAAAAAAGCATCGTAACGTAGAAACAAAAAGAAAGAGAGAAAAGGGTAAGATTACATACAGGTTCAGTAGCATCTTTCAGCAACGGATCGAAATTGGAAAAGAAAAGGGGATGGAATCTGGTTAAATGGTCATGCAATTTACAATCAATGCATAATTCTCTTAATCATCTAACTTCTTTATAATCTGAAAAAGAAAACGAGATTTTTACTTCACTTGATTAAGATCTCTCTATCTCTATGCTCCATTTCATTCTTCACTACGACTTTTACAGTTTTACATTCGGCTCGGCT